>JAODAL010023202.1:12500-63160 GCA_025379985.1 Phyllomedusa bahiana
ACTTCCCTTTTCAGCAGCAATGTGATGACTATAATTAAAGAAATGTAGAGGAGATGGAGCACATCTGTAGTAATACGTAGTGACAGGATAAAGTTTAAAAGTCATTTGCCTCCGGGTAATTAGTATTTTGATAGAGAAGTACTGGAACTCATAACTGTACTGAGTTTTCTGCATTGCTGCATATAGTCAATAAAGCAATTTACTTTATAAACTACACCGAAGTATCTGTCCATTTACTAGATGTATGGTGAATTCTACTGCATATTTTCTGCAGAAGTCATTCCGCATCTTTATTATGAAGTTGACTCCTATTGATTGTGCTATTAGAGTCCTTGCAGAAAGACCTGCAAGATGAAGCTATATATATGAAAGCCAAGCCAAATGACTAGTCCTTTTAAGATTTTCCCACTAAAGATGTACATGACAAAAAAATACTGGTAATTTCTTATACACACAAAAAATATCTGAAAGTACATTTTCTTAATATCTTCTTATAATTTATTAAATCCAATATTTATCCACAATCACATGTCAAGTCCTTTAAATGTTTCTCTTTTAGCAAACACACAGCTGAAATGTGACGTTTCGGGATACACCCCTCTTTGTCAAGCAAACAATAAAGACCATGTAATGTGCTCGCAAACACAATTGGGTCAAGTGGATCTTTTTATTCCTCTTTTAGAGCCCCTTCAACCCTACATTTTGCATGGTGATTTTTAGGCCACTGCAGAAAAAAATACATGAAAACTGTCATTTTTAGGTTTTATGCATTTTCTTAGTTTCTGTAACATATTTTTGCAAAAAGAGTGTGTACTGGAACATGCTTTTTTATGCGTTTATTTTTGTGGTACATTTTTCACAAATCATGTAAACCAGGGGTCCCCAACCGCCGGTCCGCAGACCGGCACCGGGCCTTAGCCCATCCCCTGCCGGTCCGCGTCGCCGGCTACACTTGATGCCGGCCGCCCGCTGACTTCAGTCCGGGCGGCCGGCATCTTCTCTGCGCGGTCGCTGTAATCCGGCCGCGCAGACCTAGCAGCTGCGCTCAGTGTGCGGCTGCATCACAGGGAAAGTAGGGACAGTTCTGTCCCTGCTTTCCCTATTGCTGTAGATGCGGCGCTCACTGAGCTCCGCATCTACAGCGATGAGATGCGGTGATGTCGGCTGCTGGCAGGAGGAGCTCGGCCGAGGATCCGGGAAAGGTGAGTGACTTCTTATTACTTTTTTTTTTAATTGCCCTGACTACCTACTGGGGCAGCTATCAATCATTACTACTACTGGGGCAGCTATCAATCATTACTACTACTGGGGCAGCTATCAATCATTACTACTACTGGGGCAGCTATCAATCATTACTACTACTGGGGCAGCTATCTATGTATCATTACTACTACTGGGGCAGCTATCTATGTATAATTACTACTGGGGCACTTATCTATCAATCATTACTACTGGGGCAGCTATCTATGTATCATTACTACTGGGGCAGCTATGTATCATTACTACTGGGGCAGCTATCTATGTATCATTACTACTACTGGGGCAGCTATCTATCAATCATTACTACTACTGGGGCAGCTATCTATCAATCATTACTACTACTGGGGCAGCTATCTATCATTACTACTACTGGGGCAGCTATCTATCAATCATTACTACTACTGGGGCAGCTATCTATGTATCATTACTACTACTGGGGCAGCTATCTATGTATCATTACTACTACTGGGGCAGCTATCTATCAATCATTACTACTACTGGGGCAGCTATCAATCATTACTACTACTGGGGCAGCTATCACTACTGGGGCAGCTATGTATCATTACTACTGGGGCAGCTATGTATCATTACTACTGGGGCAGCTATCTATCATTACTACTGGGGCAGCTATGTATCATTACTACTGGGGCAGCTATCTATCATCACTACTGGGGCAGCTATCTATGTATCATTACTACTGGGGCAGCTATGTATGTATCATTACTACTGGGGCAGCTATGTATCATTACTACTGGGGCAGCTATCTATGTATCACTATCACTACTGGGGCAGCTATGTGTTTATTATTACAGGGGGCATATATCTCTATAATGACAGCGCTTATTACATATGTATATTATGTAAATGTATAATGCTGACCCACAGAGCTGACCAATATTACTGTAGACTGACTGTCAGTTCTGTGGGTCAGCATTATTAATATAATACTGACCCACAGAGCTGACAATCAGGTTACCCCATACGATATCCCTAAATGACACAGTATACACTTTATTGTTTGTTTTTTTTGTGTGTGTAATTCTAAACATACAACCTCCTCCATAACTCCGCCTCTAATAACCCCGCCCCCACTGGATCGTGGAAAAATTGTCGTGCATCAAACCGGTCCCTGGTGGAAAAAAAGGTTGGGGACCGCTGATGTAAACGGTCACGTTTGCAATAAAGTTTTTTAAAAATACACTAAAAATGCAATATTTGAAACTGTCCCATTGTCATTTTTGTAGCTTGTTATATCCTATTTAGGAGAGGTGATGTAGCATATAACAGTTCATGAGGATACTAGTTAATGCACACTGGATGGATTTACTGTGGCTTTTACTGGCCGGTAAAATCTGCAGGGTGCTACACTACACTACTACCATGTATGTGGGTGAGATTTTACAACTCACATCTATTTGTCAAAGGGATGTTTCGAAGCTAATAACAGCTTGTCAATCTTTTAGGTGATTACAATAGAATTAAAAAAAGAAACCTACTTTATAAACCCTTTTGGCCATCCCTCTGATCCTGGCCGATTACTTCTGTCGATCACGGACTACTTAACCCAGAATAAGCAGGGATTTAAATGAATAAATACAAGTTCTGAACAATATACTGTACCAATCTGCTCTGAAACATACTGCCAGCAGATCTGATAGTATTTTCAATATGACAGATTCCCTTTAATTGAACTCATGAGGAGCTAATGGCTGCTTAAACAGTGAATATTTAGTTTTGGCCTTAAGGGCATAAACATTGTTCATTTGCTTTTAGTGTTATTTATAGTATCAAAGTTCTAGTCTCTCTCGACATAGGCGTCCAAAAGGCAGTCCCAGTAGGAGCACCACACATACTGTAGCATTGCAATGGGTGGCTTAGTATCACTGGTTAACAAACATTTAGTCTACGTGGTTGACTGATACACTCCACTGCAATTGATGTCATGAGAGATAGAAAAATGAATTTGCTCCTCTTAGCTCAGTGGGTGTTTGTGTCCATCCACCCCGGCATAACCCTAGACAACTCTAAGTTTCCTGCAGATGTCTTCGTAAATCTTTGGTCTTATCTAAACAGAAGATTTCCACTATTATTGTGGGAAATTTCCACTGTTACAGAGGAATTGTTATTTATACCCATATAACAATAGGAAAGCGTTGAAGGATGTTATACTTACCTTTCAATAACTGCTATTAAAATCCAAACCCTTTGGTGCCCTACAAAATCATATATTCTCTTCTTTCACTGTAACAGCTTAAAATCATTTTCAGTTCGAAACTCTCTTGAGTCTGTTTCACGTCTTTCTCATAATCATTTTCCCAGCTAGTAGAAAACCAGTAATCTTCGCCCGGGGACTTACACCTGCATGAACATTAGGGGCTAGAAGGAAAACTGCTACTCAAATGATCCAGCTGTGCTTTCAGGAATAGGATTGTTCTATTCTTCTCTCTCACAGGTATAATAGATAAAAGTGACAACAATCCAGTACATCATTCCTCTGGATTTAAGAATAATAAGAAGGAATTAGATACCGGTTTGGCAAGTAAAGGATGGGGTCCGACTGGACTCATTTATTTAGGTGTATAATCAGCGCTTTTTTTTGGGTCTGCACTTGCCCATTCTTTAAGACAGTTGATGAGGTATGATTATCTTGAAGATAGGGCTAGCTCAGCTCAGAAATGAGTTGCGTGTACACCTAAATAAATGAAGTGTATTTCTCAATATCTGCCTGTGAGTTCTTATCATTCTGGAATAGCAGGCATAGGCAAAAAGACCCCATTTTTCATTTTCCTAACTTGTACCATAACCAGCTACCTAGTGATAGATTAGAAGGGAAAATATAGCTACAGCTACTGACATTCTACATGCTGGGAAGATCTTAGCATAACTACTAGCACTGGGCTTCCAATTTGGGTTGTAACAATATAATTTATGATCTACTTCCTTTTTTATATCAAATTGGTGGGCTGCCAATGGTTTATTAGATTTTTCCTCAATCTCTAACCCAAAATACAACACTAAAAATGACCAAAGGTAAGCAGAACTTACTTGGACCTCTTACTAGGATTAAATTACAAGCCATAAAATCTGTAAACCTGTCATGATCTAAGTGCACCTGCTGAATCACATAATGTATTCCAAGACCTAAGTACACAAGGTAATTATACACACTTAAGAGTTCCTCAAAGGTGAGAGAGAGTTTCCTGTTTTAAAGACATGATTGCAAACTGCAATGGTTCAACAAATGACTTTAGTTCTTTTTCCAAAACAGTGGTGTTTATTCTTGATGGTTGCAAACACATTAAGTGGAATATCTTGTACAGTATGATACACCTGGTGGTTATAGTTCATACTGTGGTGAACAATAAGCTTGATGGTTGCTGGTCAGTCTTGATGGCATAGAACACTTGAACATTCTAGAACTCCGTTTCAGCCGTGTTTCATATATATCAGTTTTCACTCCTGAACTGGTCAATATTAATATCACAAATGACAGTAATGTACAAAAGATAACCCCACAGGAGGAGGGAAATTTTCCATGCACCTGACCACCAAGAGCCTCCAGCGTCAATCCTTCATATACCTCCCATCAGTCCACTATTGTTCTAGGACTGAACTATCCAGGCTACGTTACAGGACAGCCAATATCCTGCTGGTCACTATTTTTTCCAGTGTGAAGCCTAACCCTCCTCCCTCTCCCAGTTATAAACACTCCTAGGGCTGAAGTCTCTCATTAGCCAACCCAGTTTTGTTCCCCATGAGGCCAAAAATGCTTTCAGCCCCTCACCTTGCTGACTCTTGCTTTCTTAGATACTCTTGGCCCATGCTAGCCAGTGATACTTATTCCCTTTGTTTCCACTACTCCGCACTCAAGCCTTGGTGTGAGGTACTGCTGTGCCACCGATTCCCAGGGTCCCTACAGAACTCCAGGTTACCCTTTAGTGATCTTTCCTCAGCCTTGCTGTCACCCACTCTGGCTCCACCCACCGACATTATCTCGATGGACAAGTCTTCTTCAGCTTTCAACCCACTGACAATGGTTTAACAATTACATTCCCTATTCCAAAAAAATGGGAATGCTGTTTAAAGTTTAAAAAAATAAGAATGCAATGATTTGGAAATATTTATGCCATATTTTATTCACAACAGAACAATTAATACATATGAAAAGCTGAAAGTTTTACACATTTCCATTTCATTTAAAACAAAATTAACTGATTTGGAAATTAATGGCAGCAACACATCTGGTATGTTTACCATTGAATGGCATCCCCTTTTTTTTTTTACAACAGTTTGTACATGTCTGAGTAGTGAGGAGACCAAATGTTGGAATTTTGAAAGCGGAATATAGTCCCATTCTTGCCTGATGTAGGGATTCTAGCTGCTCAACAGTATGGGGTTGTCATTGCTGGATTTTTCATTTCATACTGCACCAAATGTTTTCTGTTGGTGAGAGGTCTGAACTACAGGCAGGCACCCAGATCCTTCTGTGATGCCTTGCTGTTGTTATGGGTACACTATGAGGTTTAGTATTGTCTTGCTGAAACATGCAAACCCTTCCCTGAAAATGATGTTGTCTTGATAGGAGTGTATATTGCTGTAAAACAGCTGGTTTTCCATTTTGCTTCAATCCATTTGAAAATGAGCTTTGGCCAGGGAAGACGACAATTTTTCTGGACTGTATTGATATATGGCTTCTTCTCTGCATAACAGAGCATTAACTTGCATCTGTGGATTACATGGTGAACTTTGTTCACAGACAATAATTTGACTTGCGTAACTGATTCATATTTGTTTTTAATGCAGTGCTGCTCAAGAGTCCAGTCAGTCAATCACAAGCATCAAATATAGACCATTGGATGTCCCTTGTTACATGGATTTCTCCATATTCTTTGAATATTTTGATAATACTGTGTATTCTAGATGGTGGGATATTTAAAGTCCTTGTAATTTTTCTGAAATTGTTCCACAATTTTTAAATTCCGTTTTCAACAGATTAATGAGCCTCTAACCATCTTTGCTTCTGAGAGACTATGCCACCCTAACCAACTTTTTTTTACACACAGTCACGTGACTTAGATGAAACCTGACCATTCAGCTGGGTTTTTTTTTTATCAGTACCACTTACTTTTCTAGACGTGTGCTAACCAAGTCCCAACTTTTTTAAAGTTTGTTGCCACCATCCATTTCTAAACGAGTTTATTTTTTTAAATTAAATAGAAAAATGTCTAATATTCAACTTCTGATGTGTTCTGGTTATTTGGAAAAAATTTTATACTAAACATTTTTAAAAAGTCATTGCATGTTTTTTTTTTCCCCCCCCTTTCCCCCAATTCATGAAACCTCAGACTTCAAGGTGCACAAACAGTGCAAGGCATAATCCCTTTCGGGATAACAAATCACGCAACAACTCAAACCCCAACAGACATTTCCCTACATTGACATACAAGGAAACTGTCCTCTTCACCTTCATCACAAAGTCCATAAGTCTGTTTCTCCCACTGTTCTCGCATAGTTGCAAACAGACCTGTAAAACAAGTGGAAAGGGATCAGGGCCAACCACGGAGAAGGTGTCTCAGAGTTTTGAGTGTACCTGGGCATTTTGTGGGCAATTCAGGGGTTTGCAGAGCAGTCCTAGATATTTTGGGAGCAGCCCCACATTGGGGTTTTAAGTGTCCCCGGGTTTTTAGTGAAACTATCCCTCTGTTTCAAACCCCCATAGTTGACAACAGTCCTAGGAAATGAGTGCAAAGGGATCAGGGCCAACCACAGAGGGGGGTTTTGTTATGATCGAAAAACCAGGACAGTGGGGATCTGCAAAGTCCCTAAAGGGGTTTTGGCTTTTGCCATTTAAGGGGAGAGGTTCCTCCCCCCGGTATTCACCAAAGCCGACCACAAGGCTGGTTGGTCTTTGCTGTGGGGAACCCCCAGGTTGCTACTCCCGATGTAGGCCCTCGAGTTAACATCCGACAAGCCAGGTAGCATAGTACAGAAGGATGAGACAGGAATGTAGTCAGAGCATGAGCAATCTGGCCAGATAAGGCAGAGTCAGGTATGTTACAAAGGAAACAGTAACATGAAGGCAAACTGGAGAATGCACATGGGTGATAAAATGAGCAATTGACACCAACAGGTGCTGGGTGAGGTGTTCCTAAAAGACCCATAGGCTGAGGTTACTGGATGGGGAAAAATTGAATTGCACATGCTGGCTTTTTAAATCAAAGGGAGTCACTGTGCGTGCACCCCTTTTTGGCGCCCGAAAAACCGCAATCGAACCGCACCGAGGAAAGCAGGGACCAGGCAAGGGAGCTGGCCAGGCTGAAAAGTGGGCAGGGCGCGTGTAAAGAAAGTGGCCGCGGACCTTAGACCCGGACCCGGCCCGGGCCCTCAAGTTTTTGTGGAACAAAAGGATGGGGCCTTACAAAGTGTTTAAAATTTTAAAATGTTTTTGGGGATTTTTTTGGGGTTTTAGGGTTTAGGTCTCAAAATTGTGGAGGAGCCCCACAACAGGGCTTAAATATCCCAGGATTATGTAGACAAATGGCACGCTTAGCCAAAGTTTTAAAAAGTTTTTCCTTCCCAAACACAGCTCCCAATTTTTCACACATTTCTCACTGGGCGACGGGGGAGCGACCTACTTCACCACTAACATATCTTACTGCAGTTGCACGACTCCTCAGGTTCCCCACCATATCAAGAATTTATTTTGGGACCTGTGCAATGCCCTTTCCCAACCCAAATTTTATTTTTCAGAAATTTGGGACCCAATGCTTTCCAAACTTGGGTCTGCCAACACGGTCTTTTCCTCCGCTAATAGTTTTTTTATAAAAACTTACTTAGTTTTTTTTGTAACTGTGACATTTTGTTTTAAAGGTTAAAAATCTTATACAGTGATCCCCAAATCATATTATTGGTTCCAGGACATCCATTGTACACTCACCGGCCACTTTATTAGGTACAACCCGCTAGTAACGGGTTGGACCCCCTTTTGCCCTTTAAACTGCCTCAATTCTTCGTGGCATAAATTCCCAAGGGTTGCAACGATGCTCAATTGGTACCAAGGGGCCCAAAGAGTGGCAAGAATATTCCCCACACCATGACACCACCCCCACCACCTGAAAACCCTGATACAAGGCAGGAGGATCCCTGCTTTCATTTGTTGACGCCAAATTCTGACCCTTTTCCAACCCAATGCGAACAAAATCGAACTCACAACCAGGCAACGTTTTTCCAACTTCTACTGTCCAATTTTTATGAGCTTGGGGAAATTTGGGGCCCAGTTTCCCTTTTTTAGCTGAAAGGAGTTCACCCGGGGTGGTCTTTTCTGCGTAGCCCCTCTGCCTCAAAAAAAAATTCGCCGCGTCGTTCAGAATGCTCTTCGCCTACCTTTGGTTTTAACGGGGTGGCTATTTGATACTTTGCCTTTTTACACTCGAAACAGTTCCCATTCTCCTTTACCCTCACAAAAAAAAGGGATTTCCCCCCCACAGGACTGCCCCCTCACTGGAAAGTTTTTTTCTTTCGGACATTTCTGTAAACCCTAGAGATGTTGGCGGAAAATCCCAGGGGGATCACAGTTTCTGAAAAACTCAGAAACCACCCCTGCACCCAACAAACCCCCTGCAAGTTCAAAGGCATCAAATCACCTTTCTTCCCCATCTGAGCCGGTTTGAAATGCAGGAGATTTTCTGACCTTTTCTACACCCAAATGCACTGATTTGCCGCCATTGGGATTGGTGATTAAAATTAAGTTTAACGAGCAGTTGGACAGATGTACCTAATAAAGTGGCCGGTGAGTGTAAGTTGCAACCATAATTCTATGTAAAATTTGTAATAGGTTCCAAAGCCCCAAAATGTCATCCATCAAAATGAAGATTAATTAAAATGTAGTAGATAGCTGCTACAGATAAAGCAAGTCCTTAAACAGTTAGAGATGTTGGAAATTACTTTCTGTTTTATGGCTAGGAACTTCTTTCTGTCTTGTACTTTATACACAATGTACCAGAAAAAAAGAAAATGGGGCCAACCTCACCTTATGCCTAAGGGACCCTCTCATCCTGGCACATGGATAAGCAGTATATAAGATTTTATACCCCACACCTTTTTACAGTAAAATGTTCAGGGTCACGGTTTAAAACTGCCAGCAACCCAAAAGTGCCACAGATCTGCGTGTCTTGTCATTGTATGTTGATATGGTTTCAAATAAATGCTAGGAAAAAAACCATTGTATTTTGAAAATATTGTATCCTGAGGCCATTGTAAAACACATACGTCTTAACGTTTGACAAACAGAAATAGGAAAAAAGCAAGTTTCTTTTTGTTAAGAAACACTTCTAACCATGCCCAATCTATAACCAAACATACCCTATGGAACCCAACCTCTAGATAAAGGTTGCGTTTCCCCAAACCCCTCTTTTTTACCCTCAAGCATTTTAGAATGCTTCAGGGGATATAGGCTGCTGTCTTGTGATAAGACATACAGGACATACTGTAGCTTTCTTGGAACAGTGGAAATCCATAGCTGGGTATGTAAGTTCACCCAACGTTCAGCTGCACACAGCCCCTGATGGATGTTATGTTCTGATTAAATTAAGAGCTATGAAAATAAAGCAGGATATAGTACTGATCAACGTCCAAACAGACTTACAACCATCCAGTGTTTACAAACTCTGTATAATAGACATTTTTTTTCTTCATTCTTTATTTAAAACAGACGCTATTAAATCTTCTAGCCATAACTCCCCTCTCTGAATTTTCCATCCCGACATCTTAGGTTCTTCATGGTACAAACCAAACCATGATATTCCACTTACAGTGCACAGATTCCATGACTGTAGAGCTGGAACCAGGATGGATAGAAGGTATTGTGAAGAGGTTTATATGGGTAAACAGTCATATTGATAAGGGGTGGTACACTGACCTAAGAGCCACCCACGTCTTTGGAATATCATAGCTCCCTGCTCTGAGTCCTTATAGTCAAGTGAGAATCCCATTGCAACTTGGTATTGTCATCAAGTTGTGATGTAGGATAGCCATGGTAGTAAAACAAACTAGATGCCTACCACTATTGAGTTTCCATCATCTCTGAATCCTGATGGTTTAACTAGGACTCTTGCTGCCTGGCACGGGGAAGCTGCAGTAACTGTCCATATGTGGTGACTGCTCATATAAAAAAAGAATTTGGATTAGTGTAGATCATGCCAGTCCATACAATGATATCTGGTAGTCTTGCTGCTCAGGTTTTTTCCTAGCAGCTTTCCACACCAGTGCATTGAATGTAGAATTACAAAGTTGGCTTCTCATCATTTTATCCCCTTAAAATCAATAGCAACTGTAATCTGCCCAAACAAAGTTATAAAAATGAAGCAATACATTTTTAGAATCCTAAAATAATACCAGTAAAACATTAACCCATCTCACAACAAACAATCAAATAAGCTGATAGAAGATACACAGTCGAGTCACATTATTATGGCCATTTCCTACCTTAGACACTGGCAGTGAACCCGATATACCTATCTATTGGGGGGTCCTATATTCCTACCTACTAGAGGGAGCACTGTATATCTACCTACTTACTGCGGGACCATACATATATATCTACTAGAAGGGGCCCTGTAAACCTACTTTTTTTTTTTTTAAATCAATAGATTTTTTATTGTGAAGATTTTGCAAACAGGTGAACAACAACAAATATCATCAGTACATAGAAAAGATACATATTTCAACATACGAATGAGAACAAGAACAAGAAAATGCATGCCACGTACATAGTCTTGGAGACATAACCTTGAGTACAGAATACATAAAGAGAATGTAATGTTGAGCCATCAGCACATAGGGGTATATGTGGACGAGGTAGATATAGAAGCTACCACGGGAGAGAGTTAGTGCGAAGAATTTTGAATAGTCAGCGACCATTCAGAATCATTTGACATGAGGTGAATCTATCCAGATCCTCCATCTTGCCCGTCTTTTAGCAATTAGGTGGGGTGGGATAACCAGGCAAAGCTCGCTGTGGTACTGGGAGTTAACCCTATTGGTAACTTCCCCGAAATCTAGTGGAGACTTGAATTTCCAATGGTGAGTTATGGTAAGGCGGGCTGCAATGAGAATATGTTGTATCACCGTTTGGTGCGAGTTAGTTATATCCCATATAGTGATGTCTAGTAACGCCAGCTCCGGTGACGGTACAAATCGAGAGTGAAATAAGCTCTGGATGATCTTCTCAGTCTTAATCCAAAGACTCTGGACCGCAGGGCATGACCACCACATATGCGATAGGGAGCCAGCAGAGCCACATCCCCTCCAACACATTCTGGTTGAACCAGGGAACATATGTTCTAATCGGACATCCACCAATCTTCTACTAGAAACATTTTGGATAGTTCCGACTCCCATTTGATCATGTATGTGAGTTTGGTGTTCTGATTAGTTTGGGTCAAGGTAGCATAAGCTGCCGAGAGAGCATTAGTGCGACAATCCGAACCCAGAAGTAACTGTGAGAATAGGGATTTGCTTTGAGTTGAGAGAGATTATATACTTCATATAATTTGTATGTGTGTATATATATATATACCATATATATATATATGGTATAATTGTGTAGTGTATACATTTATAATAGCTACATTATTAGTATTACATAAAACATCTATATACTATATATGTTAAATTATGTATACATGTACAATTGTGTGTATGGCTAGGTTCACACGGCTTATTTTGGGGCACATTTCACCACGTATTTGGAGCGTACTGCGCTCTAATATGAGCCAAATGCGCCCCAATCATTACGGTAATCCACAGCTCTCATAGAGAACTACGGATTATGTCTCCTCTCCCCGGGTGTACAATACGATCGTATTGTACACGCGGGGAGATAATTGACATGTCTATGGGGCCGGGGGGCTGCCTTCCCCCGTCCCCCGTGTGACGGGAGTACGCACGTATCAGCGCGACTCCCGAACACCCGGCTTAATTAAGCCGTGTGAACATACCCTATGTGTGCATATGTATATATGGAGTTATCTGCCGAGTTTCTGTGTGTGTTTATGCCTTTCGGTAATGAGCATGTTTACCTCTGAGACAAGCGTTTTTTTATTTGTATGCTTCTAACTACATGGCAGATGTGCGTGCCCATGTATACTGAATGTTCATGTGTCTGTAATAAAGTTACTGTCAAAATTTGTTGGAATGTATATGATATGTATGTGCAGTGTATGCTCCTATAAAGTGAATTTTCATATACCTCCTCTTCAGCTGTACAGAGGGGCAGTAGTAGATGCGCTGTAAATATAACTTGTGATATTATTACATCTAGAAATGTATCCAGACCCTTCTCCAGAATCCTGGTCACTATAACTTGTTATATTATTCCATCTAGAAATGTATCCAGACCCTTCTCCAGAATCCTGGTCACTATAACTTGTTCTATTATTCCATCTAGAAATGTATCCAGACCCTTCTCCAGAATCCTGGTCACTATAACTTGTTCTATTATTACATCTAGAAAAGTATCCAGACCCTTCTCCAGAATCCTAGTCACTATAACTTGTTATATTATTCCATCTAGAAATGTATCCAGACCCTTCTCCAGAATCCTAGTCACTATAACTTGTTATATTATTCCTTCTAGAAATGTATCCAGACCCTTCTCCAGAATCCTGTCACTATAACTTGTTCTATTATTCCATGTAGAAATGTATCCAGACCCTTCTCCAGAATCCTGGTCACTATAACTTGCTATATTATTCCATCTAGAAATGTATCCAGACCCTTTTTGAACTCTTACTGAATTCCCCATGACAAGTTCCTCTGGCAGAGAGTTGCACAGTCTCACTGCTCTTACAGTAAAGAATCTCTTTCTATGTTTATGTAGAAAGCTTCTTTCTCCATTGTTCTGGATACAGTCCTGGGTATAAATAGATCTTGGGAAAAATCTCTATATTGTCAACCGGATATATTTATACATATTTATTTGACTCTTAAACCCATTTTTTTCTCTAAACTAAAGAACCCTTCATTTACTGGATAGTACCAGCATTACTGTTTGCTGTTCTTATATTCTACTTATCCCTCTTAATACTGGGGATTCCTGTGTAAAACCGGAGGTCATATTTTCAAGAAGTTGAATAAAACAATGATCAAAAAACCCAATATACACTAAAATGATTCCAATGAAAATATTGACTTATCCCATGAAAAATAAGCCCTAACATAGCTCCACTGACAAAAGCACAAAAAAAAAACCAAATCAATTCCCATGACAATATCTTAGGAGTGCATTCATCTCTTAAGTAAGTTTTCTGTTTCAACAGTAGTAAAACAAGCCATAATTGCTGTATTTCTTTCATTCTGACCCCAAAAAAACAAAATGAAAAGCTGTATTTTCCCCAAACTGGTACTAACAAACTACACCTCATCCCAAAAAATAAAAGTTCCCAAACATTTTAATATACATAAAAATAAAAAGATAAGGCTCTCAAAATATGGCAACATAAAAAAGTGTGTTTTTTTAAAGTTGTGATAACAGTAAAATATAAAAAAATGATATGAATGATATATCATTGTAAATGTATCAACTCACAGGACACAGTCAATATATAATTAGCACTGTATGCTATCTTTTTTTTTATCTTGCCACCCAATAAATGTAATTGAAGTGATAAAAATTTCACATGTACCCCGAAATGGTGCTAAAAAATTAAAATTATACTGTATAATACATGGTATATATATATATATATATATATATAAATATATATATATATATATATATATATATGTGTTGTGGATGGGAACAAAGATTATATAAGTGTGATCCTTTGTGTCTCTATTTTAATGTATTAGTTAGTATATACCTCACATATAGGCACATACTTATATAGTACAGCATGTAAAAGCTGTATGCATATCTTTTGTCATTAATGTGTTAAACAAAATGGCCGTCTGTAGTAGTTTGTATAGATCGTCGTGTAATCCAAGATGGCGCCTAGTCAGAAGTTACACCCTGTGTTCAGGCATTCCTGAAGCTGTGAGGAGTGGTCCATAGATAAAGACGTGCCAATAGACCCTCACAGACAGCTACATGTGATGCCTTCTTATCTACTCATTTGCAAAAGGGTATAAAAAACCACCATTTTGTGACTAAAATCAGAAAGCATTTTCATCGCAGCAAGGCTGTTTGTGATGTGTTTTCTTGGTGCACCCTTTGTTATTTTTAAGATAATTTGAACCCCCACAAGGACAGGATAGCCCCTTTGAGGCTACTTTCTATTTCAGATGGCACCCAATGTGGGGCCTGGGCTTGGATCTGATTTATTAACCGAAAACTGAACTGGTGAAGCTTCTACTGGCGGACGCGGAGGAGCGAAAAGGCGCCATCACTCTTCTGAATATCTGTCCGGGTAAGTAGAGTTTTAAACTTTGCTTACCCCGGCGGAATTCCGTCTGTCTAGGGGGAGCTTTTACTATTTTTTCATTCGGTTAATTATTAGGTCATGCTGACAGGCAACCAGTCGGCCCATGCTATTGAACCTATGACCTGTCAAATTAACTCCTTGTGGGGTATTTTTCTGTTTTATGTGTATTGAATGTTTTGGAACTGATTGAAAGCAGAGCTGGGACGCAAGGTGTTAAGCCAGCTGAGAACAGAACAGAAATGCCCTGTGGTTTATGAGAATCTCCCCTGGGAGTAACACGGGAGATCTAAGTCCCTGCGGTGGAGCAGGAGACTGGTCAGCTGGCTTGGAGGAAAAAAAGCATCTTGTGATAAAATTGAGAATTCATTTGATGGTGGAATCATGAATTCAGGCTTTCCTTGGTGTAGAGGAAGGCTGAGACAGCTGCCTGAAATCGGTTTTTTAACATTTTGATACAAGTCTGTCGTCTGTCGTGTGTGTGTCTTGCAGATAGATAACAAAGAAGTTTGGTATGTGAGTTTTGAGTTTAGTGCACAGCGCCATCTGCTGGTTTCAGAGTGTAAGAATGTTAAATAAGAGTCTCATTGTTGATAGAAAGTAAGTGAAGTAGTCTGAAGAATTTGCAAGTAGCTGAAGTGTGATTTAAGACCTCAGAAAGTATTTGTGATAAGAGAATGGAAATGTCTGAGGGATAATACAGAAAGAAGGTAGATTGAAGGATTTTGGAATGTTGTTAATGGCTGAATCCTGGTACATGAAAACTAGAGGGATTCATAGGGAAGGGTGGGGCCCTGGGGGTGCAGATGCCAATGTATCATCCCCCAGGAGAAGTTTCTGAAACAAAGGAAAGTGTGAATACTGTGCCGACGCCCTGTAATGGCGGAGGGACTTGTCTTGGGGGTGGAACCACGCCCCAGAAACAGCCCACCTGTGACACAAGTCACCCTGCCCCCTGTAGCCACACCTACTGCTCCAGCCCTCCCCAGTACACCCAGACTATCTAATCTTTAGTGCCAAACTGGCCCGCCCCTTCCATGTCACTTCCTACTCCAGGCCCGCCTACTGCTCCCATTAGGAAGTCACGTCCTCTTCCTTCTGGGTTAATGCCCGCCCCTTCCGGGTTACCACTTCCTGGAACAAGATGGTAGCACATAGTACTGTATGTCCAATTATGGATGCAGATACTGGGGATATATGGTGACCAGACCCAGCCACCCCGCAGTGGGAGAACCTCATGTTACGGGGAGCAGAAACACAGTGGAGCAGGCATTAACAGCATGAGGATGACATGATAGAAGGAAGAACGAGCGGATGAGCTCATAAGACAAGCCAGAGCAAATATTCGGCTTGCTGCTGCAGGGGGCACACCAGCTGACCCACTGCATAGCACACCCCGAGAAGGACACTGGAGGAGCAGTCAGCTGACCAGTGGAGAGGGCTCAGGAATTGACTACGGAAGACCCCCAGATCTTACAGGCCTCACTGCAAGGGGGAGGGGTGCAAAGGCCCGAACATATTATGTTACATTCCCACCGAGTCAAGTGTCTGTCTTAACAAGTGAAATTGCCGGACCCTGAGAAACAACCTATGCCCTACTACAGGAAGATAGCGCAGATATGAAGAAACTTAGAAAGATTTATGGTCCTTGTCAGAGGTTAAAGCAGGGGATTCAGACGGGCCCATTGTGGCCACATCCCTCATCAAGCCGTCAGATATGGATGAGGTAGCTGCTGCTTCCAGAGTGTACTGTTGTGAACAGCTGAAACAATGGGTTAAAGACAGACTTTCAGACCAAGCATTGACACTGACAGACTTCACTCAGGATAAAGGGGAAACAGTGGAGAAATATCATGCATGGATAACTCAGATGTTCTCTGATTTAGGATTTTCTTCCTTTGAGAAGCCGCATGCTCGGATGCTGACCAGTGTCTTTGTGGATGGCCTGCTGGAACCCATCAAGATGCAGCTGAAGATGGTTCGGCCTGAGTACAAGACTCTACCAGTTGATACGGTGCTCCTAGTGGCAAAAGGCATTGAGAACAATCTGCCTGCGGGATATGTGGGATGAAAGCCTACTCCGTGATGGTGGCCGACGCATATGAGGACTCTGGAGCCTACAAGCCAAGACCACCGCTTACTTGCTTGAACTGCAACAGAGCAGGACACTGGCCCCCTGCAAAACAAGAGGAGGAGAACACCACAAGCTAGATACTCGGACCCTGCTCCTGATGTCTGTCCTATTCCTGAAGCCCAGCATCCATAGGACAGGGATATCCACTCTTGTGCAAATTCTGGTGTGAGGTAGTGAAGACAACCTTTTCCACCTTGATGAAGATGCTTAGAGTCCTTCCAGAAGTTTGAAAAAGCTATTGCCATACTCCTGCACTAGGCATCCCGGCCTACCAGAAGACCTTCAAGCTTTTTGTATCGGAAAGGGAAGGACATGCCCTGGGAGTTCTAGCACAGGCCCAAGAAGGCCGAAACAGACCAGTTGGATACTACTCTGCAAGACTGGACCCAGCTGCAAGGGGAGGACCTTCCAGTTTACAAGCTGTAGTTGCAGCCCAAGTGCTGCTGTATAGAACAGCGGATATCGTAGGCGGACACTCATCCTTCTGGCTCCACGTGACATCTCCGCCATTCCCAACCACGGCTTCTCTCGTCAGCATCTCAGGCTTCAGTGTTCTCTCCTCCTGCCGGATAACATCACTCTGCTGCGCTGTTGTGTTCTTCATCCAGCCACCTTACTTTCCCTTTCTCAAGGGGGGAATAAGGACAAAGAGGAATCATAAGAATCCGGTGCACATGAAGAAAACCATGATTGCTTTGAAGTCGTGAAGATGGAGACTTTTCATTTGAACACGGATATGGTTCTTTTTTGTGATGACCCAGATTTGCAGACCGTGCAGGACGATTTCACAAAGGGGTATGCCGTGAGCACAAACACATGCAGTGTTGGAAGCAAGAAGTCCCGCCATTGCATAATCAGCCCAAGAAGAAGGCAGCATGACGTTTGGCAAAAGGGGAAAATGCCAACATATGTACGGCCCTCAAGATACGCTTTCAGGGTCGCCCATGACTTGGACTTATTTGGAAAAACACGAGTTTCTCCACGGCTGCGGGAACCCCAGTGAAACAGGACAAGCCATTCAGGTCCTGATGGATGTACTGCTGCTGGCCACGGACAGTGGCTAAACTAAAATGAAGGCACATGGAAGCTGAATAAAAGAAGATGAAACCATTTGGCTGACCAAGCAGCCACACAGGCCGCAGGAGGTGAGTTAGGGGAAGCAAGTCAGCTGTCAGTGGTGTAGGAGGAAACTTACACCCAACCTGCCCATAGCTTGGTTAGAGTCTGGCACACGCCCCGGGGATAGTTAGCTCTCTTTCCCTAGGAGATCCTGTTAGGCAGTGCCCCCCAAGCAAAGGGTTATATTTCCCTCAGCAGTTGTACTACAAAATGATGCTATGACCTCTTATGTGACTGCAGTGGTTAAAGAGTTGTTGTAAAAGCATTCTAGAGTTTTCCCATTCCAGATCCCAACTCAGACGTTGCTGCTCATAAGCTACAGCCTGGAGACTGGGGCTAACGTGAAGAAGTTTGTGTGTAAAACCCTAGAGCCGAGGTTTTAGGGGCCGTACCAAGTCCTGCTGACCACGATCACATCTGTCAAGGTGGCGGGAAAGCCCAACTCGATCCACGCTTCACACTGCAAGATCGCTCCAGCCCCCGGAGATGAGGCAGATGCTGCGTTTACTGATGTTAAGTAGTTATGTTGCTTTAACTCTTGGGCAGAACCCTTGCATATACTTTTGTGTGACGGAGGAGTACTGGGACCCTTTGCTAATACTGGGGTGCTTTGGGTTGGAACACAGGAAAGACTGGGGGGTATAGACCACAGACTGCCTTAAAGAGGAAAGACAAACCAGGAAAACCACTACTCACTAGGATGAGGTTGATAAAGACTGGAACCTGTCGAGAATAGGGAATACCAGGAGAAAGTATGTCCCTAACGCTAACTATTGAAGACCCTCAGGAGACTGATGGAGGCATATATCCCTGGATCCATATAGTGAGTGAGGGTTTCAGAAGAATAGTGACACAACAGACCCAGGAGGAGAAGAGAAGCCTCCACAAAGGGGAGCTTCAACCCCCATGTGTATATTGATCAATAGGAAGGCCCAAGGGGGGTCCCCGATAGTTTAAGGCAAGGGAACAAGTGGCCGCTGGGTTTGAATCTCTGCGACTGATAATCACTGTTCACCCAAACAGGAGAAACCTGCTGTACTTTTATCCCAGATAATACAGGGCCGAAAGGGAAGGTCACTGTGGCCACCAGAAAGCTAGATGATCTCTCAGAAGAAGCGTAACTCAGGCATAGATCACCCCTGGGAGCAGTGGGTCACTTCATGGTTTAAGGGTTGGCAGGGAATGTTTGCCCCGAAAATGTATTGCTATAAATTTATTGTGCTGCTAATTCTTGCTCTAATTGCTGTTGTGTTTCTCCCTTGTTTGAGGAAACTATTTATGAAAGCTGTGGACCAGGCTACTCCCCTCATGATGAACAGTTTTTCCACGGGCCCGGGCCCCTATGATGACAGCGACACTACCACACCCTTCAGCTGTCCAAAGCCGACACCTATGATGAGTGGACATTAAGACACTAATCCATGAGAGACCATTGACGTCAGAAGTGCTCCGGAAAGTCATCTACTCCCCTCTGCAAAAATGCACGTCTCATCAAAGAATTAGACTATAGTAGTGTAAATGTGAGCTAGGTGTATCAGGGACTAAGGGGCCGCCCTTGTCGGGCGAGGGACTTCCGCAAAAGACAAGAATAGGGGAAAGAGGGAAAAGGGAAAGAGGATAGGGAGAGATAAAAATGAGAACAAAGTCTCAAGGGGGACTGTTTTTGGATGGGAACAAAGATTATATAAGTGTGATCCTTTGTGTCTCCCATTTTTAAAGTATTGGTTAGTATAATACCACAAATATAATATATATAAATATATATAATATATATAATAATATTATATATATATTAAATATATATATATATATATTATATATATTAACAGGGACATACTTATATAGTACAGCATGTAAAAGCTGTATGTATACTTTTGTCATTAATGTGTTAAACAAAATGGGCCGTCTGTAGTAGTTTGTATAGATCGTCGTGTAACTAAGATGGGGTCTAGTCAGAAGTTTTCACCCTGTTTTCAGACATTCCTGAAGCTGTTTAGGAGTGGTCCATAGATAAGGACGTGCCAATAGACCTCACAGACAGCTACTTGTGATGCTTTCTTATCTACTCATTTGCAAAAGGTATAAAAAAACACCATTTTGTGACTAAAATCAGAAAGAATTTTCATAGCAGCAAGGCAAAGTTGTGATGTGTTTTATCCTCGTTGCACCCTTTGTTATTTTTAAGATAATTTGAACCCCAACAAGGACAAGGTAGCCCCTTTGAGGCTTGAGGCTACTTTCTATTTCATAAATATATATAAAATATATAAATAATAAAATAATATATATATAAAATATAATATATAAATATAAAAATATATATACATCTTACTTGATACAAATAACTTTAATACCTTGCACAGAGTTAACCTAACCATTAAGGCACATGCATCAAGATCTTAGTATGCACATTCAAATGATGTAATGATCAGCTGTGCATCGCCATGCCAGCTGAAGAGGCACAGCACTAAGCTGACTGCTGTTTGGGCCCCTTGGGTGCACTATAATGTGCTTGTACTGTGGAGCCCCTGATCCTGCTTCTGATAAAGGGGGCTCTCACACTTTGGGTATTTCACACAGGTTTTTTGGACGCTGCTTTCGAAGCAGTTTTCAAGCGTTTCCATTCCCAAAACAGCATCAAAACCTCATATGAAACACACTTCTTCAGAATAGGTTTTAGAGGCGTTTCTCAGCATGTTTTTTTACAAGGCTTTGGGCAAGGTTTTCAACAAGGTTTTCATCCATACAAATTAATAGCCAAATCACCCAAAAGTGCGTCAAAAACGCACTTAGAAACGTGCCTAAAACCAGCTTCAAGAAATGACATGACACTTCCAAAGAAGCACATAAAAACCTCAGTGTGTGTGAACTACAATGGTGTTTTACATAGGAATCAATTAAATGAACTGGGGGCATTTTGGATGCTGTTTTGGGTGAGGAAATGCTCTGAAAACCACATTCAAATAAGATGTGTGAACATATTCTTAGGACTGCAGTGCACACAAGCCTGGAATTCTGGCACATACAAGCCTGGAATCAGAGGGTGTGGCCTGTATGGTCACAGCTTGTTAAACTGCCAATCACAAGATGGCTGCTCCCATCTGTTCCATCAGTGGTGATAGTTCCCCTTTAAGATTTTTAACTGTTGTTTTAAAGAGGATAGTTCATTTAATGTTGTCTGGGAGGGGGATTTTTTGGCTTGTTCATCCTGGATTCTAATTTTTTCTAGAAAGTCATCTAGCTCACGCTCTCTTGCGCTTTTCTATGGAGGCATGTTTAATAAAAACACCCCTAATTACCGCCTTATGGGCACACCACAGTATGGAAGGTGAAGGTGTGGAATCAGTATTAAGGTCAAAAGATTCTTGTAGCGAGGCTTTGACTGTTTGAACGATTTGTTCTGATTTAAGGAGATAGTTGTTGAGTCTCCATGGAGAACGTGGGGGGGAGGGGAGATTATCCCGCAGGGTAAGAAAAAAAGGCGCGTGATCTGACCATGTCCTGTATCCTATGTCTGTCGAAAACACCTTAGTAAGGGCCTGTCTATTTGGGATGAAATAATCTATGCGGGACTACGAACTGTTTGGAGCAGAGAAACAAGTATACTCAATATCAGTAGGGTGAGAATAGCGCCATGGGTCGTGAAGTTGTTCCGTAGCTAAGAAGGGTTGTAGGCTATGTGAGGTTCTCGAAGGGTGAGACTTATCCATTTGTGGGTCTACCACTAGGTTGAAGTCACCGCAGATTAGAAGGCCATTGTTCTGAAACGATCTGGTTTTATTTAGAACCTGGGAGATGAATCTTTGTTGATGTTTGTTGGGTGCGTATAGCGTAACTAAAGTGTACAATGTAGAGTTCAATAAACAATGTAAGATGATATATCTTCCTTTAGCATCTACAATTGCATGTTTAAGCGTAAAGGTAACAGGTTCTTTTACAAAAATTGCAACTCCTGCTTTTTTCTGAGAGGAAGAGGAATAGAACACAGTTGGGAATTTTCTGTGTTTCAACCTACAGGCATCCTGCTCTTTCAGATGAATCTCCTGTACACAGACTATGTCTGCTTTAGACTTCAGCACATCTCTCCACTTCATCGAACGTTTAAAGGGCAAATTGAGCCCATTAGTGTTTATCGATAGTATCCTAATACCCATAATTCGTATGGAGGGGACGTGCTAAAGCCAAGCTGTATCTGTAAAGAAGGACCTCAGAAACCCTAATAGATGGCATGTTTGAAGAGCATACAGGATTGTACATGGCAGTTAACAATTGAACTATAAAATACCAAAAAGATAACCATAACAAATGAAACAGTGTTTCCATCACAAGGAAACAGTAGTGTTACGGGGGGTCAGTCCGTAGGCAGGACCAGGCATAGGGTGGAAAGGGCCAGAGACAGCCAAACCACTGGGCAAGAAACCAAGTATAGAGAGGAGAAGAGGGTCAATAGGTAAGCTGCTGAGTTGGTCAGTCATAGGATGCTGGACCGGATCTGCGATGTTTGTCAGACCATAATGGCGTGATCGCGGCTCCGTTGTTTTTTCATTGGAGTGGTGGTCGGGGACTGGAATAAGTTCCATGCAATCAGGGCATCCTTTACTATGGAGGGAGTATGGCATACCGTGGTGGTGTTGTCCTTAGTGATGATCAGTTTCACTGGGAAGCCCCAGTGGTAATTTATCCCATGCTCACGAAGGATTTTGGTATATTGGGAAAATTCTTTCCTCTTTAGCATAGTTCCATCTGATAAATCCAGAAAAATGGCGATATCTCGGAAGCGATCCGGCAAAGGGGGGTTTTTCCGGAGAGCTTTTAAAAAATCGTCCTTCGTACGGAAAAAATTTTTTTTTGCTATTACATCTCTTGGAGTAGAGGTGTGTAGATGTCTGGGTTTAGGTAGACGATGTATACGATCTATTGTTAGATCTATTTGTGATGCCCCCGGAAGCACTAGTGCCATGAGATCAGTGAGGAAAGGCTGGAGAAGGTCTTGGGTGACAGACTCAGGGACTCCTCTAATGCGGATGTTTTCTCTGCGGGATCGATCTTCAAGGTCTAGCAGTTTGGAAGAGAGTCTCTGTACCTCCTCCTCCAAGACAGAGTTTGCATCCATAAGGAGGTTGTGAGAGGTTGCAAATTCTGACATTTTCTTTTCTATGTGGTCTGTTCTAGAAACCAGGGCTTGTATATCAGACCGGAATTCTGTCATCATAAGCTTGAAGTCAGATTGAAGGTCTTCTCTAAATGAAAAGAATAAGCGTTGTAGTGTTGTCTCAGTAGCAGAGAGTTGGGTGGGAGAGCCTTGGGAGTCCATTTCAGCTGAGTTTGATACAGGAGAAGTTGAGGAGAGAGGTGGAAATAAGTCTCTTTTCCGCCGATGAAGGTTGCGAGGAGGACTTGGTAAAAAATTCTGTGAGCTTGGTAGGCCTGACTTTAGGTCTTCGTTTACTAGTGCCGCCCATTCGGTAAAGTTCCTCAGTATTAATAGAAGAGTTGATATGGCCACTGGGGCAGAGTTGGTGTTTTGGTGATGGAAACAAAAAATGGGCTGGTTTTTTTTTTTTTTTTTTTTTGTAATATATATCTCCCTTGCTCGTCTCCTTTCTTCCTTCCTCCTCCTGTGTTATCAAGGGTATGAAGATTCGATTATGGCTCAGACCAAAATAGACACCCTATGTATAATGCTTGAACTTCTCCAGGCACTGTTGTGGGTAGAGACTAGAATATATGCTTGCAAACGGATGAATGCACTGATGGAGGTAGATCTGTAAATTCTATGTCTCTAAGGGACTAATTATTGTGTTGGGGGCTTGTCAGGAGATTGAGAAGGTGCATTAGCAAAATCCAGGATAATTAGTCGGGACCCATATCACCGAGAGCTGAGAAAAGCTAATGCAGCTATAGACTGTGAGTTATGCAATAACAGCAGCTGCTGCTGAAGATGGCTGCGTCCACGTGCGTTGTGGAGAACTAGAAAATGGCGTCTAGGACAGCAACAGAACGTCAGCTTAATATACAGTCAAGATGTGAGTAGAACTTTGCACAAATTGTAAAGGATGCTCCAGAAGCAAATATAAGGATTGTGCTGATCGTTATGTGCACTTATCTGAACGTCGTGGGATGTAGGTCCGTTCTTTAGGCAGGTGGCGGCGGAACCTCCGGTCTGTGTAGCCAGGGAGCAGCCCTGCCCGCTCAACCCCTTGGCAGACACCGAGAGGGAACAACGGCAGGGGTGTCATGATGGAGCTGTGTGCCGGTGATGTTGCGGAGGTCCGGGCTCGTTGTAGCCGCATAACACGGGCTCGTCACAGAGGTGGGTGGTGACGGCGGTCTCAGCGCACTCCCGACCGCTCGACCTCTCGGCATTCTCCGGGAGGGAACTGCAGCAGGGGGGCTCTGATATAGCCGTGTGGGTCACCGAAGTAGCGGAGACTCTCTCGCTTCGCGGCAGTGAAGCGGTGCCCGGAGTGCGGGTTGGAGCGGCCTAGGATACCCAGGTCGGGAACTCCGTTCAGGGAGGCAAGACTTCTCTCAATATTCGGGTATCGGTACCGGGAGCATTGGTCTTTCGATGTAGAACCGGACTGGTATAGTTAGCGGCAAAAGGCTTATTTGGGCCGAGTTTGGGTTAGATCCTCTGGAGCTCCTCTTTCCTGCGACTTACGCCATGCCCGTCCAGGCCAAACCCCCAAACCTATCTACTTTCTAGTGGGGTCCTATGTTCCTACCTACCTACAGGGAAGCCTTTGCTAATCATGAGGAACCTCATGTAAGGGTTACAATTTTTAGGTCCCTGCTGGTAGAACGTGAGGAAAGTGTTAATTTTGATAATCTGTTTTTCCTTAGTCCCACCAGCAGCACAAATACCCTCCCATAGTTCTCCGAATTTTTGTATAATACACACTCCAGATCTTTAGAGAGACAGCACCTAGTTAAATTAGGACATTGTTGTCTTGATTAAAAGTTTCATCTGTCCTATCATTTCAGATGGCAGAAATACCCTGTTGGTGTGTGCTGCTGGACAAAAGAAAACACATTTTCATTAGAAATCAGGACTTTTCTCATAAAAGTGTTTTTTGTGTAAAAGTAACACAAAAAACTTATGTGGTATTATTGTATTTATATTGACTCGTAGAATACAACACAGTAAGTAGGAAAACAATTGAGCACATTTCAGGAACACTGCAGGATTCAATTTTTATACGTGCAACAGGTAAAGTATTCATGGTGGCTTGGACTATGACATTCAGCGCATGGCCAAGGATTGTTCTGTTACACTGATTTGCAGCATTTTATTGCTAATGAAAGTGAATGTGGTTACATTTGTGAATCAGAAGTTGGACTACATGGTCTGTGAACTGTCAGATAGTGGTCATTGCTGATCACAACATTCACTTTCATCAGCAGTGAAACACTGCTGTTGATAGTGACATAGCATTCTTTGGCCAGGTGTTATTCATGCGTGTGTGTGTGTGTGTTGATAAATTTCTTATCAGACGGTAAGTGGGAAGAGAAAACCCCTAGAAAAATCATAAAGCGCAGTCAGTAGGTGGGAGCCGTTAGAACAGAGGCAGTTGACAGAGGACTGTGTCCCTCCTGTAATGTACCGGAGGCAGAGGACAGGACAGGAGGAGTCGTTTTAGTCATCTATATATCAGTTGTCATGGTAGCTTCAACTTCAATTATACCTCCCATGCCCTGTTCTGGGACCAAAGCAGTCAAAAGGGTGAGTAACTTGCAATTTAGAGTAGATGGCAGTAGGTGGTGATCCTCTCCTGCTGTATGGATGTTGCAGAGTTGTAGGGAGATCCCTATGATGTTGGTACAGGAGGCAGACAAAGGGTTAAAGGTTGGCGACCAGCGTTACTTGACCTATTTATTTATTGGCAAGATGTACAACATGACATCTCTCTTTCCAGTACATTTCACACACCTGTGTTACAGCTAGCAGCCATCAGAAGCTCCCTCCTAAAATGGTCCCTTATTTGGATGCAGTTTTGGTACTGCAAGGAGTTTGCAAACCCCAGGAGAACTGACATCCTTAACATTTCCGGGTGTACTTCAAGGGAATATCAGAGCGACCTCAGGAGAACTGGATCTAGACGGGCCAGGCCAAAGGCAAATCTGGACACCAGTCTGGGCGGTAGACTAGCGGGGGACTTTCTATGTGCAATCTCTCATCTACACCTCCCTAGTGCACCTGTCCAAAGGATCTTCCTTCGGCCACTAGTCGATAACTTCTTCCACATAGTCCTTATGGTTCCTGGCCAATAAACTTCCCAGCTGCAGTCTGAAATGGGCCCAAGCTTCCAAAGGTTGAGTTTGACCCTTCATCTCTTCCTCTTTGGCTTGAAAAAGGTTCACCAGCACTCTGAACTCTCTAACCATTAAACTAAGGCTTATTTATAACTTTTTTTCACCTGTCCCTATCTACTCCACCCACCTCTTATCCAATGGCTGCAAGACTGAACACTTACAAATAACATTTACTGCTTCTCAGAAGCTCCTGCAGTTTCTGGTCACTAGCAGTACATATAACTCAAGACACAGTTTACTCATTGGTCATGTCATCATTGGTATCTCAGTGCAAAATAGCATATCATCCTTTGGTTCAGAATAAAATTACATAGTAGTATACACAAGGGACGACATGTATGAATGGGGCTGCGTAAGTTTTCTGGTGCACGTTGAGCCCAAAAAAATGTATGAACAGGTGCACTCCAAACTTTGGCATGCTAAGTGCTTTTGTAATGAGCCTAAACACTTTTTAATGCACCAAACATCTGGGAGCATTCTGGGGGCATCACACCACATTCGTAGGATTTTATACATTTATGAATGTTGGGCGCCAAACCTATGTGCATAACAGTTAGGCTCAGACCACATTTAACTTGGATAAATGAACAGGAATTAATCTTCAGGTCCAGCACCATACAGTGAAAATAATCCAAAATTTATTGATCCATACAATGGAAGGTACAAAACAAGTTAAAATCAACTGACGCGTTTCGGGTGCAAGAGCACACCCTAGTTCACGGTAATGCATAATCCCTTCATTACTCTGCTTTTATAGGGAAATAAGGTGGTGCTAAATGCATTACGTCACATCCCTTTTAGACATACATTTAAAATACACACATAAAAATACACACATGCATATTCATACTAGTACTGTTATAAACATGGTGATATGTAAATATATTATGATAAACTTAGGCAGATTATATGGAAGTATATCCTTAATATATATACGCTAGATCATTTCTGAAGTTTAGACTAGCTGGGATGCGTGTATCAGACTCATAAATCCAGTACGCTACGCACATACGTACTGCGCGAAGTCTATCCCCTCCTGATTTACAATTGTCAACCTTCTTCAGCGCAAAACACCTGAAACTATTTAGGTGTCCCTCGTGCTGTTCTACAAAATGTTTGGTAGCTCTGGAGTGAAACGTATGACACTTTAAGTTTTGTGTCACTTGTTCCAGTATCCGTGTTTTTAATTTCTTGATAGTACTCCCTATATACTTTTTCTTACATTGTGTGCATGTGATATTGTACACTACATGATCAGAATCACAGTTAATGAACTGTTTAATAGTATACGTTTTACATGCTGTGACATCAGTGAAAATCTGTGTTTTATTTGCGTATTTGCATGCACCACATCTTCTTCCACTACATTTGAAAAAAACTGGAATATCTGCCAAGGTTTCATCTTGTCTTAGAATGTTTATATTTTTAAAAAATATCCGTTTAATTTCCCTGAATTCCTCACTGTAAATTGTGGAAAAGACTGCCTCTCTTTTTTTTTGCCTTTTTTACTTTCTTTTTTAAGAGGTCTATCTGATTACTTCCTTTTAATTTTTCTTTGGCTTGATCAATCTTTTTAGTAGTGTATCCTCTTGTTTTAAGTCTCCTATCAATGATTCGAGCTTGTTTGTCATTTTCTTCATTCTCGGTACATGCCCTGCGAGCTCTGTAGTATTCCCCTAAGGGGATCGAGTTGACAGTATGTGCCGGATGTCAACTGTCAGCCCGCAATATATTGTTGCCATGTAATGGCTTCCTAAACAGAGTTGTGGAGACTCCATTGGCAGTACCTGTAAGTTTGACATCAAGAAAAGACACGCTACAGGGATCAACTGTATGTGTAAATTCCAGATTAATGTAATTGCTGTTAACATAGACAATGAAGTCTCGTATGGCCGCCACATCGGGACTCCACACAAATAGGAGGTTGTCGATGTAGCGTCCGTACCAGACAATAGACTCAGCAAAAGGATTACCAACACCATACATGGCCTGCTGCTCCCACCAGCCCATAAATAGGTTGGCTAAAGATGGAGATGCTGCAGCTCCCATAGGGACACCCTGTTGCAGAAAAAAATGGCCATTGAATTCAAAATAATTATTGGTCATGAGAAAGTCAATACATTCTAAAAGAAAAATCTGTGTAGCTTCATTATACATTTTGCTATGTTGAAGATGGTATTCTATAGCTGTTCTTAGAGGAGATAATGGTATTCTTGAATATAGACTGACTACATCCATGCTAAGCCACATATAATCAGAGCTCCATGTAAATTCTCTGAATGCATTAAGCAAGGATGTGCTGTCTTTCAAAAAACTTGGGACTTTTTGTACCAGAGGTTGCAAGCACATATCGACCCATCTATTAAGCCTCTCACATAGACTACCCTGACTTGATACTATGGGTCGTAGTTTAGGGGGAAAAACAGGTATTCTAGGGTTCTTAACTTCTAGATGTTTTTCTTTTTCAGTTAGAACCCCCATAGTAACACCCTCTTGCAATAATTTGCTCATATTCTTGCCAATACTATTAGTAGGGTCTGTTTTTAATCTCCGATATGTTTGTGAATCTTCCAGAATAGCCATAACCTGTTTTTTATAGAGACCAGCATCCATCACAGCAATCCTATTTGTGTGGGGTCGCGATGTGGCGTCCATACCAGACTTCATTGTCTATGTTAACAGCAATTACGTTAATCTGGAATTTACACATACAGTTGATCCCTGTAGCGTGTCTTTTCTTGATGTCAAACTTACAGGTACTGCCAGGGCAGTTCCTAGGCTAAATTTCACTCCGGGCAAGGTGAAGAAATTTCGCCACCACCCCCCCGGTAACATATTGCGCCACTATGCGACACATTGCATCACCATAAACCAAATCCAAAATATACAAAAAGCTTTACCACAATGTGCTACGTATAGAACTACTAAATAATAGTCATACAGTTACCAAATAACACCGCCCACTACACCAACCAGAATCCCAAGACCACTAAGATCACATATCACCAACAGACAGTGTCCGAGTAATACCACCACACCATGACCACATATCACCACCATATAGTGACTGAATAATACAAACTGACAATTACTGAATACAAACCATTATACTACAACCAATATTACCGGCGTACAGTGACCATACAGTAGTGGATACCAGCTGTACACAGGCTCTACAGACATATAAATGATTACAGTAAAGTTATATATAGTGACTTACTGAAGAGTTGTTCTCTTTCTCTTCTTCTTCTTTTCCATCTGTCCCAGACACCATGACAACTACTCCCAACTCTTCACTGTAAAATTTACAAAACAAATATCTTAAGACTCCTCCCTTTATCAGCATTTCTCTACCACTTCCTATCTCTATACAGTGAAGCACCCCTGTAGCCACTAGATGCCCCCCTGTGGCCAGTAGATGCCCCCCCCTGTGGCCAGTAGATGCCCCCCTGCGGCCAGTGATGCCCACTGCAGCCAGTGATGCCCCCTTCTAGTCAGTGTTGCCTCCCTGTAGCCAGTAGATGCCCCCCTTGTAGCCAGTACATGGCCCCCCTGTAGCCAGTGATGCCCCCTGTAGCCAATTATAAAATAACAAACCGTACTCACCGCGAGCCGCGTGTCCTGGTCCGGCGCCGCTGAGCGGTGTAAGCGGTGTGCCGTCGCCTCCGCTGCATGCAGCTCCCAGGGATCTTACACGGCCGGCAAAGCTGCCGTCCGAGGATACGCAGCGTCGCAGGGGGCGCGGTGAAAGCCGTGTGGCCCCTGCGACACTGATACAGGGAAGGAGACGGGAAGGGAACAATCCGTCCCGTCTCCTCCCTGCACGAGCAGCTGCTGGCTCTGCGTGACTGTTATAAAACAGCCGCGTAGAGTCAGGGGCGATCCTCCAGGCGGGCGGTCGCGGTGCCCCCCTCGGGTGAGCGGAGCCTCGGCACCCCGAGCGATCGCCTGTCTGGCCCGCCCTTAGGAACGGCCCAGGGTACTGCCAATGGAGTCTCCACAACTCTGTTTAGAAAGTCATTACATAGCAACACTATATTGCAGGCTGACAGTTGCCATCCGGCACATACTGTCAACTCGATCCCCTTAGGGGAATACTACAGAGCTCGCAGGGCATGTACCGAGAATGAAGAATATGACAAACAAGTTCATATCATTGATAGGATACTTAAAACAAGAGTATACACTACTAAACAGATTGATCAAGCCAAAGAAAAATTAAAAGGAAGTAATCAGGTAGACCTCTTAAAAAAGAAAGTAAAAAAGGCAAAAAAAAGAGAGGCAGTTTTTTCCTCAATTTACAGTGAGGAATTCAGGCAAATTAAACTGATATATTTTTAAAATATAAATATTCTAAGACAAGATGAAACCTTGGCAGATATTATGGATGATGGTGTCCTTATGGTAGCACGACGAGGTAGGACAATAGCAGATAATGTGTCACCTAGTAGATATAATGATCAAAATCCAGATGGGACATGACTAAAATCCATACCAGGTTTTTCAGATGTAGTGGAAGAAGATGTGATGCATGCACATACACAAATAAAACACAGATTTTCACTGATGTCACAACATGTAAAACGTATACTATCAAACAGTTCATTAACTGTGATTCTGATCATGTAGTTAATAATATCACATGTACACAATGTAGCAAAATGTATATAGGGAGTACTATCAGGAAATGTAAAACCCGTATAATGGAACATGTGACACATATCATAAAGGGTCATGCGTTTCACTCCGGAGCTACCAAACATTTTGTAGAACAGCACGAGGGACACCTAGATAGTTTCAGGTGTTTTGCGCTGACAATCGTAGATCAGGAGGGAATAGACAGCGCGCAGTACGTATGCGCCAAGCATACTAGATTTATGAGTTAGACACACGCACCCCAGCTGGTCTAAACTTCAGAAATGATCTAGCGTATATCTATTAAGGATATCCTTCCATATAATCTGCCTAAGTGTAGCATAATATATTTACATATCGCCATGTTTATAACAGTACTAGTACGAATATGCATGTTTTTATGTGTGTATTTTAAATGTATGTCTAAAAGGGATGTGACGTAATGCATTTAGCACCACCTTATTTCCCTATAAAAGCAGAGTAATGAAGGGATTATGCATTACCGTGAACAAGGGTGTGCTCTTGCACCCGAAACGCGTCGGTTGATTTTAACTTGTTTTGTACCTTCCATTGTATGGATCTTAAAGCACTTCAATAAATTTTGGATTATTTTCACTGTATGCCGCTGGACCTGAGGATTCATTCCTGTTAATTTATCCATGTGGAGGCCTGAAGTCAGGGAGCTGGGTGCATATCATCAGTGTATATCCGAAGGAAAGAGCATTGGGAAAAAAAGACCCAAGGTCTGATGAGTGCTACATTTTACTCCTAAGAAGGACTTTTGTATTTGTGCACATTTAACTTGGTCTGGCTGTTCTGGGTTGTCATTTTGACACTACAATGCGCCTGTATGTATGAACCCCAGAAGAACAGGTTCATACATTTTAGCACATTCTACACTGCCTTAACGTGATTTAGAACTGGCCTATCAGCACCAAGATTCATACATGTCACCCAAGGAGTTTATAGGTACAAGGGATTAAACTCCTGTATACTACACTTTCAGTAAGCAATTGGGAGAAGTTGAGTCAAATGGAAATACCACAGATACTGGCACCTTGAGGAGAGAGAGGGTTGAGTGGACACAGGAAAACTATGGGCCAAATATATGAAAACTGTCTAGGTCTAAAATTCACTTTGTTGTTCATAGCAACCAATCAGAGCGCCTCCTTCATTTTTCCAGAGCACTATATGGAATGAAAGGGGTACTCTTGATTGGTTGCTATGGGTAACAAAGTGCGTTTTGGACCTAGACAGATTTCATACATGTGGCCCTATGTGTAGATGGAGAGGAACCACACTCTCAAATGTCCACCTTCTTTCCTTAACATAGGTCACATCAACGGTTACTCTATTCCAGCGGCAACATACAGGATTTTCCCTTATCCTTAAAGTACACTTCTCAATATATGTAGTTGCCAGATATTCATATATAAATGCTTAATATCATTTTATATAAGTTTAATATCACTTGTACAAACAAGTGTACTTAATAGATGGAGAGGAAGAATCCTGTCCCACAGGCATGCCACTAAACACCGTGCCAGAAATACCTCAATGCTCCAAGCAAAGTAACGAGACGCAAAAAGACTGAGCTAACTACCCAAATAACTTTTCTCATGTACCAGTTTTTGCTGTTAACATTTTAATAAATCTTAGAAAGAGCTCTGGTTGCTTCTGTTTCGAGCCATTTCCCACAATTTATTACATTGGGGAAATCAAAGCTGTTTGTTACCCTAGCCTAATGCTCCATAGGAATACAATTAATTATGTGTGCAAGCAACTTTCTTGTCAATTACTGTGACACACAAAATAAACCATAGACAAGTCCACATAGCTCTCCCAGCTCTCCAAGACTCATGTCTTACCATTAGTAATAAATTGTAATATACAGTATTTTGAACAGCCAGATAAATTCCTAAAAGGTGCATGTATACGTATCTCATTGTAATTTTTGAGTCTTAAGGTAATATCCACAGTGGGTTGCAAAAGTATTTAAAAACCTTTGAACTGTTCCTCATTTTTAAACGTTACAACCACAAACATACATGTATTTTAGTGATATTTTAGGTTATAGATCAACACAAAGTAGCAAGTATTTGTGAAGGGTAAAGAAAATGATACAAGCTTTCCAAAGTTTTGCAAATAAAACAAACTAAAAGTGGTGCATGAATATGTATTCAGCCCCCTTTACTCTGATACCTCTAAATAAAATCCAGTGTGACCAATTGCCTTTAGAAGTCACCAAATTAGTAAATAGAGAACATCTGTAGGTCACTTATCCTCAGTATAACTAGAGCTATTTTGTGAAGAACATTTGTGAACAAACGGCATCATAAAAACCAGACAGTTCAGCAATAAAGCTGTGGCAAAGTGTATTGCAGTTTTTTTTTTTTTTTTTTTTTTTCTTTTAAATAGTCCTAACTCTGAATATATCACGGAGCAGTCCACCTAAACTGACAACCTAGACAAGGAGAGCACTTATTAGAGAAGCATCCAACAATGCACATCATCCTGAACACACCATCCCCACTGTAAAGTAGGTGGTGGTGGCAATATAATGCTGTGGGGATGCTTTGTTTCAGCAGGGACTGGTCAGAGTTGACGGGAAGGTGGATGGAGCTAAATACCAGGTAATCCTGGAGAAATACCAACTATAGGCTGCAAAAGACTTAAGACTGGGGTGTAGTTTTACCTTTCAGCAGGAAAATGGCCCTAACCATACAGCCAAAGCTACAATGGAAAGGTTTACATCAAAGCATATTCATGTGATAAATGGCCCAATCACAGGCCTAAATCCCACTGAGAATCTGTGGCAAGTCTTAAAGTTTGCTGTTCACAAACATTCACCAACCAATCTGACTGAGCAAGGCTGGTAGATACATACTCCAACAAACTTGCAGCTCTCATTACAGCTAAAAGTGATTCTACAAAGTATTTATTCAGATGGGCTGAATAGATATACATGACACACTTTTTTAATTTGCAAAAATTTTGAAAAGCACATATTTTCCTTACCCATAAAATATCAATAATATACATTTAATTTTGTGGCTATAATGTTTAAAAATGAGGAATAGTTCAAGGAGTAGGAATAGTTTTGCAACCCATTGTATTTAATAAAAACAAGGCTGGATCTTCAAGGAACCATCAGTGTGACCAGGCCTTGACACAACAATGAGCCACAGAAGACAACCCATCTGCAGTGGACCTTGAAGCCAAACACTGGTCACCTGGGTCTATTTCTTACTGAAAAATTTACAAATACTGATATTGCTTTTTGATTTAGTAACCTTCAGGGTATGTCTACATGTTTGATTTGGTTGCTGTTTTTGGTGCAGATTCCACCCCCAAAACAGCGTCAAATATGACTTAAAAAATGTGGTTCACACAATGTATTTTTCCCCTGCATTTTTCATGCTTACTTTTCAGGTCTGAAAAATAAATGCCATGTCAGTTCTTGAGGTGGTTTCCATTAGTAAAATGCCCATAGGAATCAATGGAGAGCTTCAAAACCTCAGCCACAAGTATGATGTATTTTTGACGCAGATCTGCGCCCAAAAAATGCCTCGGCACAATATCTGAATGTCAGAGTAAAAAACACATTTAAACAGTGTCACAAACCGTGCCTGTAAAAGCATGTCTCAAAAACCTTATCAAATCCTCATCAAAAACTCGTCTGAAAACTGCAACAAAAAGCAGTTTTCAGACAAGTATTGGAAGCTGATTTGGACGCTGAAAAAAAGTGACCAAATCAGCCACCGATACAGCATCGTTATGGTGTTTTTCCAGAGCTTTTTGACATCAGATGGTTGCAGTAGGTTTCATAACTACTTTTTTTTTGTACAGTTGTAATTTTTACCTTTTTTTTACCTTTGTATCTGGACTGTGAAGATTTTTGGTCAAATTAGTTATGATACATATGTTATGATGTTTAAATACAAACATAAGAAATGGCGTGTATAAACTCATTAGTCTCTGGACAAAGCCTTGTGAGGCAAAATGCACATCAGGCTGTTTGTGGTCTCTCTTGTGCACTGTTGAGATCTCTTCTTATAGAGTTTACTGCCGGTTATACACTTGAGCATTATGTAGCTTTCATTTATTATGAGATTTATGGCCTCATTTATGTATATTTTGCACAAATTTCTGTTACTCACAGGAAGCCTTTATTTGTTCCTCTAATGGTGTATCACGAAGTAAATCTATCATTTTCAATGCTCCCTGATCTAGTGGGCAGAGGGTAGGAGCTATGAAGCACATACACTATGCAGGTGACATACGGTAAAGCTCAATACATGTCCATGATACAATTCCAGGAAGGAGTGCATGTGTGGTCAGATCCTATCCTTTGCAGTCACCAAAACTAACAACACACACACTATGAAGGTCCCCTGTATGTCACCTTCATAGTGTGCGTGTGTTTGTAAGGCTCAATACAACTGACCATATTACAGTTCCAGGAAGGAGTGCATATGTGGTCAGATCCTATCCACCAAAACTAACAATCTGACAAACAAAAGAAAGAACAGTAAGGAAGGGTCATTGTTTATTACTGTTAAAAGTCTAAACATTTTGAGAACCTAATAAATGATGTATTAATCTCTTTCTACTTTGGAGTTGGAATGAGTCAAGACTCTGTAGCCTTAGTTGCCAAACATTAGTTCTCCTTTTAGAAATCCAGGCTAGCAGATTTTCAATCATGTTTTGGTGAAGCTATTCCATGCAAAACAAAACACTGTATAAAATGTGCATAATACATAACCACCACCAGATGACAGTGTTGGCATATAAACCAGTGCAATTCCTCTCTGACACTGTGGCAGAATTCACATTCTTCATGTTTACTAAACAAGGATCATGTCCTAAAACATCTGGCTCCTGAAAATAGATACAGTGAATTTCCATTACTAGAGAAAGTTTATGAGAAAAGTACATGGCTGTAAAATACAATATTCTATATGAAAAGATCGCATTACCCTTTTTGAAATGTACATCATGCATCAGGTTCTCTCCTCGTTTCTTCCGTACTGTGCGAAGATGTTTTTTTGAGAATGTATGGAGAGTGTGTGTGTTGTGTGGTGTGTGTGGGTGTGTGTGTGTGTGTGTGTGTGTGTGTGTGTGTATTAAACAGTATTACATTTTTCCATTATATGAAAATGCTTATTTTTATGTGAACCTTATTTGTGTAAAAATATGTGATTTTTTTTGGGGGGGTGTCTTTACGAAATAGCTAGGCCTCAATGGGATGGGCCACCCATAGCTTGATGTATTTAATATGGTTTGTAGAAAGTGGTAAATTCACAGAGGAAACCTATGTCAGCACAAAAGTGTCGAATTCCATTTGTGGTGCTTGAACAATTAAGGCATGTTCACACGGTTTAATTGCAGGTGTATTTTGAAGCGTAATTGCACTGCAATACACCCGAAATGCGCCCCGCAATTATGGTAATTCATAGCGCTCAATGAGAATACCTGTTTCCCCAGCGTAAAATACGCTGCGGGGAAAACCATTGACATGTGACTTTTTCCTGCGTTTACGCACCAGGGAGTGTGAAAGTGAATTGGAGTCAGCAGTACTTCTAAAACACCAGGGATATTGAAGCGTATACAGTATGCACTGCAAAACACACTGTGAACATGCCGTTATAGATGCAATACTGGTCTAAGTAAATCTGACTCGTAAGTACATTCCATACCACCTCCTTGCATCTTTTCCCACCCTTGGTTGAACTTGATGGACATATGTAACTAGATCTAAGCCAGTACAGTTGATAAGCTTAAGTAATTGCATAGATAATTAGTTGCTCAAGTGAGTGATATTAGGCCCTATTTACATCTGCATTTGGCTTCTGTTTATAATTATAGCCACAGCAATGTGCTAGATCTTTCACCCAATGGACACCAACTGTACCCCACAGACCCCAATGACTTCTAATGGGATATGTTGGATTCTGTGCTGCATGTTAACAGAGCTTCTAACGCAGAAGGTGGTTAAATGCTCTTCTTTTCAACAAGCAGTCATGGAATATATATGTTAAAAAACAGGAAGTCTTTACTTTTTTTTCTTATTCTTTACTGAATAAGCATATGGAGGAGTGGTGATTGCAATTCACTCTAGGTGGCACTATTTGCTCAAACATTCCAGAACCCAATTCATGCAGTATGTTCAACACAACCCATATAACCTGTTCCTTTAGGTCATTTTTGACTCCACAGGGATCTCAGTCTATTGTTAACTTCATGCAAACCTTGAGAGTATTAACTTCACACAGCTTTCAGGATATGTCACATTTAATCAAAAACTCAAAATTAAACTGGTAATACTACCTTCCTTTATGCAAATGGATGGGGTAGGTGCAGGTCACCACTATTCCTAGTCCTATTCCCATGAGCCCTTCCTTAGCCAACCAGTAAACTAGCCCATAATGGTCTCTAGTTCACTCTCATGCTACTGAGGAACAGGCCCCAGACCAAACAGTTTTCACAGGCCTGTTGCTGGTCTACTTAAAGGAGTTGTCTCCCTTCAGAGTTTCAGGGAATGCATGAATGAAATACTCTGTCACTTCCTGGTTCAGACTGACACATTTGCATAAAGCTCCATGCTTGTACAGCTCTGCTGTGCTGTGCTTTCAGATGCTAATTAGATCAGATTAGCTTCTCTAACTACTAACAGGACTTCTTATCTGATCCCCAAAACAAAAGCCTTAATTACAGAGCTGTTTATTTTACATAAATCAAGCTTTTTACTGCTGAGCAGCACAGGACACTGCCAGGACCTGTGTGATGACATCACTCACTGTTATCTCATTGAACAAACAGCAGGGGGTGAATTGTATACAGGTCGGTTACTGAGGGAACTGAAATAGCCAGGGAGGTCATAAATTCACTTGTATCTCCTCAGGGAAAACAGAGGAACAAAGCAATATATTTGGAAAATGTCTTTATTTTGTGCTCCCTACAATTTGAAAGCTACTCTTTGTAGCGAGACAACCCCTTTAACTCTATCAGCCAGTTGGTGCCAAAACACACCCTTTATTGGCTCCATTCTCTCCTAATGTTGTCACAATGCATATACACATATCAGCATCAGGTTCTGTCTGGTTCCATGCTTGCACTAGCTGATAGTAGTGACAGGACTTAGCTCTGCTGCCAAGTACTGCGGCCTGCTAGTCCTCGTAACCCAGGACCTAAAGGTGCACAACCAACACTTGACATAACTTAGCATATACACAGTACAGCATACTGATAAGTGTAAAGAAACCCTCTCCCCAGTGCAGAAAAAGATTACCCTATTATCCTTTCATGTATTGTTGGTCATTGCCTAATGGTCCAGTGGTCTAGTGTAATCTTATCTATCATTGTCAAGAGAACAATAGAGCAATCATATCATTACCTACTATTTGTATTGAGATAAAGAGATAAGTAGCAGTTGAAGGAAAGTGTAATTAGTCTTTCTTTCAATCAGATTTTTGTCTCACAGTTAGACACAAAAGGATGATGAGCAATTGGAATATCAACTTGGTTGTTTCTATTGCTCAGTTCTTAAAAGACACAGCACTCGCGTTTACTCCAGCCTTTCTTTCCTTCTCTGGAGAGATGATTGTGCTGACATCAAGCTGACACACAAAATGAATGCTACATGGCTGTCAGCAGTACCAGGGCTACATATCCCATGTTGTACCTATACAGTCGGTATACAGTAGGATACAGGAGGTATACAGTGGGATGAGTTGCAGCCTTCCATTAGAGGTATTCATCTGTAGTCTGTTAACAGAAGGCCTAAGTGTGGGATAAACCAAGTCTAAGATAGCAAGACCTGTATATCATAGACAAGTTGTGCATGTGTGTTCAGAATGTGGCTGACTGCATTCCCTGGCTATCTGAACATGTGTAAGTAAGTTGACAGAGCTAACTCACCAAGTCAAACATGATCAGCATATACACTCACCGGCCACTTTATTAGGTACACCATGCTAGTAACGGGTTGGACCCCCTTTTGCCTTCAGAACTGCCTCAATTCTTCGTGGCATAGATTCCACAAGGTGTTGCAACGATGCTCAATTGGTACCAAGGGGCCTAAAGAGTGCCAAAAAAAATATTCCCCACACCATGATACCACCACCACCAGCCTGAACCGTTGATACAAGGCAGGATGGATTCATGCTTTCATGTTGTTGACGCCAAATTCTGACCCTACCATCCGAATGTCGCAGAAGAAATCAAGACTCATCAGACCAGGCAACGTTTTTCCAATCTTCTACTGTCCAATTTCGATGAGCTTGGGCAAATTGGAGCCTCAGTTTCCTGTTCTTAGCTGAAAGGAGTGGCACCCAGTGTGGTCTTCTGCTGCTGTAGCCCATCTGCCTCAAAGTTCGCCGTACTGTGCGTTCAGAGATGCTCTTCTGCCTACCTTGGTTGTAACGGTGGCTATTGAGTCACTGTTGCCTTTCTATCAGCTCGAACCTGTCTGCCCATTCTCATTTGAACTCTGGCATCAAAAAGTAATTTCCGCCCACAGGACTGCCGCTCACTGGATGTTTTTTCTTTTTCGGACCATTCGCTGTAAACCCTAGAGATGGTTGTGCGTGAAAATCCCAGGAGATCAGCAGTTTCTGAAATACTCAGACCAGCCCTTCTGGCACCAACAACCATGCCACGTTCAAAGGCACTCAAATCACCTTTCTTCCCCATACTGATGCTCGGTTTGAACTGCAGGAGATTGTCTTGACCATGTCTACATGCCTAAATGCACTGAGTTGCTGCCATGTGATTGGCTGATTAGAAATTAAGTGTTAACGACAGTTGGACAGGTGTACCTAATAAAGTGGCCGGTGAGTGTAGATATCACATTTTTATTTATTTTATTCATTTATATAGTACCAACAAATGCAGTGTAACTGTCAGTACTCACATTCAGCCTTGTCCCTATTGGGGCTCACAATCTAAATTCCAAATTTTGCCATTAGCAAGTTTTTGCTGTGTGATAGTAAACTAGAATCCCCAGAGGAAACCCATGTAAACACAGGGAGAACACAAAAATTCAATACAGGTGTTGACCTTGGTTAGATCTGAAGCCAGAGCTGAGCAATTCAAGACAACAATGCCAAGCAATGAGCCACTGAGCAGCCCCTCTTATCGCAGAACAGAGAGCCACGCTGTTTGACTGTCTCTGGTCCTGGTGGACTTAAATGGTCAGTACCATCAACATTTTTCTTTTCATATAATGAAAAGCAATATGTGACTATTCTATGGATTTTTTTTTTAATTGGGTGGTTGTTTTTTTTCTATATAATTTTTTTAAGTTTGCCTATGTACATTACCCTCTCTAATAACATAGCAATGAGAGGATTGCATGACGGTCCTTCTTTCAGGCCAGCCATAGCCAAGTGTTATCAGCTGGACCGAAGTATGAAGAATCCCCCTCTCCAGTGCAGAAAAATATAACCTCATCATCCTTTCATGTATTGCTATTCATTACCTAATGACCTAGTAGTATATTCTAATCTTATCTATCCCTGTCGAGGGAACAATCGAGTAATCATTGTCATTACCTACTATTTTTAATGAGACTATATAGAGATAAGCAGCAGCTAAAGTGAGATTAGTCTGCCCTGCTATTCAGAAATTTTAGCTTACAGCTACAAAAGGTCAATATTTTAGGTAATTTTTAATTGCATAGGACTGCCGAAATAACAAAAAAATTATCAAAAATACTAAAAAAAAAAAATAGTTCTCCAGGAACATTGGTTTTAACAAAAATACTTATTTTTCATGGACGTTTCCTTTTAAGCTTTGCTTGTATTAAAATAGACAGCTATTCGTTTGCTTGGCTGCTCGGGGGAAATGCCTGGATGGTAGTGGCTGGTCACCCTGGCGACTATATTTTAACAGGGGTCATCTTATCAGGGATTTTTTGGCTTCCCCAGAAGGAAAAAATGGATAGCAGGAGGTAAAGGAATTAGATACCCCACTTAGACTGCCAGGTTGGTCATCCCCATTGCCAGACTGTGGTGCCTATGGCCCACCAGAGAAGGTGATTTTAGGGGCCCACTGTGTCTCCCTGCCTCTGTTACCTGTACAGTGTCCCGCCCGGTCTCGCTTCAACTTCAACTGGTGTGATGACCTTATCACACTAACCTGTAATTGAGATGGGGTGCTGGGACATCTGAGTCTACCTCAACTAATTGCAGCATGACGCCAGGTAGTAAGTATAAAAGGTCTAAAGTTATATGTCCCCCTCCCTGAATGATACCTTATATATAAATTAAAATATAGATAAATATATATATATATATATATTTAATATTATATATATAAAAATTTATATATATGTGTATATATTTAAAAAGCTAGAAAACAAAGTACAAAGTATAAAACCACTAAATAATTGTCATACAATTACCAAATAACACCGCTACACAAAACCACTATCCTAAGGCTAATATTACCAAAAATTCCACTAAGACCACATCCAACTCCACCATGACCACATATTACCACCACATACTGACTGAATAATACCACCACATACTATCTGAATAATACATGATAACATTACTGAATATAAACCACTGCACTAGGACAAGTATCACCAGCATACAGTGACCATATAGTGGTAGATACCAGTTGTAGGCATGCTCTCTTCAAACATATAAGTGATTACAGTAAATTTACAAGCAGAGACTCACCAGAGACGTCTTCCTTGATGAGTCGTTCCCTTCTCTGATGAGTTATTTTCTCTCCCTTTTCTTCTCCATCTGCTCAAGACTGCCATGACTCGTCCCTGCAGAATTTAAGACACAAACATCTTAGACTCCTCACTTTTCCAGCACTTCCCTCCCATTTCCCACTTTTGTGCAAACTCCCCATCCATAGGGTCCTCAATGGTAATAATGACTCCCTTGTGCCCCACACAGTAAAAGTGCTTCCATTTGTGTACCAAATTCCCATCATCTTTTTTGTTCCCAAGTAGTAAGCAAGTAAACCTCCACTATAATAGGTAGGCACCCCCCAAAAACTAGGTAGGCAGATAGGTAAATTTCCTTCTCAGTAGGTATGTAGGTCCCTGGTAGGTAGATATAAATGCCTACTTTAGGTAAGTAGCCACCTGTAGGTAGGTATAAAAGCCCCCTCAAGTTATACCCCCTGTAGGGAGGTAAATAGAGCACCTGTTAGTAGGTAGACCCCCTGTAGGAATGTATGCTCTCTGAAGGTGTTTACAGCCCCTTGTAGGTGTATACATGCCCCTGTAGGAATATAGAGGCCGCTGTAGGTATACAGCCCATTGTAGTAATATAAGCCCCCTATAGAAATATATGTTCCCTGTAGGTATACATTTCCCCTGTAGGTATATGGAACCTCCTGTAGTTATACATATCCACTGTAGGTATATAGCACCTCCTGTAGGTATACAGAGCCCACTGTAGCCATATATTTGCTTCCTGTAGCTGTGCATACTGCCCCCTGTAGCCGTATACTGTCCCCTGTAGGTATCTACATGCCCCCTGTAGTCGTATACATGGCCCCTGTTGCCATATAAATGCCCCTTGTAGTCGTATACTGCCTGCTGTAGCCATATACATGCCCCCTGATCGTTAAAAAAAAAAAGTTGCTCACCTCTTCTCTCCGTGTTGCCACTCTCCTAGTTCCCCCTGTGATATGAATTATATCAATTAGTGTTGTAGGTAAGCTTTAGATTTTTTGTAAGTTTTCTCCTTTGATTTAAGCGGAAAAATCAAAACCCTCAACAAAACTGCGATAAGATTATGTTGGGTTGTTCTGCATGAAAGCTGAGGATCCAAAAGAAGATCCACAACTGTAGATTTTTAACACTTTCCTTTTTTATATATATTTGCTTAACCCACACTGAAAACCAATGAGGCAAATCCACAACAAAAACATCCAAAAACCGGCACTATTTGGTACAGCTTTACCTGTAGATTTTCCACCAGTAGACTATATAGAAAATGGGCAGAGTGAAGTCGCTGGACGTCCATCAACTGTTAGAGGAATGGGGACACTTCATGACAAATTATGTCACTATCCTGATGTTAATATGTTTTTGAATATCTGTTCCCCTGAAGTGCTTCATGCCTGATCTACCCAGCTGTATGGTTATATTTAATTGAAAACAATGTTACAATGCACTTAAAATATTATTATGACCACCAGCTAATATCTAGAGTAACCACCGTGTGCAGCATGGACAGCAGCTAGATGGACTGAGAGTGACTCAATAAGGTCCTGGTAGGTTGTCTCGGGTATCTGGAGCCGTGCTGACTGCATCCCACAGCTAATTGCGGGTGTTTGGATCAGGATTCATAGTTAAAATACAATGATCGAAGTGATCCCTCAGATGGTCAATTGGTTTATAGGATCCTTTTGGAAAGAGCTTGCTAATGAATGTGTGATCTTCTGCATAATTTCTGCATACATCAACATATGCAGAAAATAATGATGATGGTGAAAGCTCTTCCTTTGTGGGTCACTGTTCTACCCAAAGGAAGGAGAACAGGTGTCTGTTTTCATGCAAAACCCACCTGTGTACAGTACTTAACAGTTAGGCTATGTCTACACTGCATCGGACAAAAAACGGCCTGAAAGCGGCCGTTTTTTCTCCGCTGCAGGACCGCGGCTTTTGTCACGCTTTGTGCAAGAACTGCGGGCGCTTCTAGTTTTCCTGACGTCGCCCATACAATAGTATAGTATAATACGCTAATACGCCGCTGCCGAAAGATGGGCAAAGAAAAGACGAGCTGTGTAGACAGCAGCTCGTCTTTCCTATTGCCAACTATGGGGAATGATCATATCTTCAGTGCTTTTAAAAAACGAAAAGCGGAGAAGATACGATCGTTTTCCTGTGCAGTGTAGACATAGCCTTAGGCTATGTTCACATGGCCTATATTGTGGCGCATTTCGCCACGTATTGAGAGAGTACTGCACTCCAATACGAGCGAAATGCTCCCCAATCATTACGGTAATCCACAGTTCTCATAGAGAACTATGGATTACACCTCCTCTCCCCGCGCCTACAATACGATCGTATTGTATACGTGGGGAGATAATTGACATGTCATTTATTTATGGCGCGTAATGACAGTCTATGGGGCGGCGGGCTGCCGGTCCCCTGCATCGTGGGAGTACGCGCCGATTGGCGCGAGCTCCCGAACACCCGGCGTAATTGCGGAGCATACTGTACGCCCCGCAGTTAAACCGTGTAAACATACCATTACAGCTTCTTGACTGGCTAGTGGGCAGTTATTATTTGAAAAATCAAACCTCTGAAGATGGTCTTCAACACCTATCACAGTTACTTTTCTTGGGCCACTCCGCTGCCCTATCATCTACCTAGATATGCAGTAATTATGCCAAAAATGTAGTAAGAAGGGCCACAATTAAGGACTCTTAAGGAAGATGCCAGTAGAATTTTTTGAGTGACGGGAAACAGGATCTAAGATTGCTCTCAACAGTTAATTTGTAACCTCTATGGATTGGCAGCCAATATCTGCAAGAACTGCCCACAAAGGGAAATAACCTGGACTTCTCTGGCAGCTGCAACCTGGCTTCCAGCAAGTTAACCAACAGGCACAGACACATGTTATGGATGCAAAAAAGTAGGTTTTGGACAGCACAGAAGTCCTCCTGTATCCACCTTCTAAACACTCCAAATGCAGCAGAACACCAAATGAATTTAAGGGCCATTCCTCAAGAAAGATTTTCACAGAAAAAACAGCTGGCGCGTCAGCATAATGTTTTCTTTATCAGAATCCGGAGTGCCAGTCTGTACTCCGGATTCGGAATAAAGAAAACACTTATGCAGACACATGTTATGGGTGACTTTAAAGTGGTGGTCTGCCTGAGGTCATTTATGCATACCCATAACCTGTGCAAGGCATGGTACTGCCCAGGGTGACCATTCACACAGGAAATCACTTTGTAACTCACTTGGAAGTGTCCTTTACATAGGGTCTGTTGGATTTCTTGTCACATTAAGGCAAATACTCTGCACTCAGAAACAGCCTACAGTACCATTTGGTGCTTTATAAACTATTTCCTGGGGACCACAGTATTGGAGCAATCCAGGAGGCCTGGCAACTTATGAATTGTTTTAGGATGCTATGTGGCTTGCTTCATGTTATAAAGTGACAATGTGTCCATCCTAGACTATCACAGACTGATTCACAGCCTGCTCAGAAACTATTCCATTCTTGATCACCTGGATAAACAAGAGGACTAATACCCCTCTTCTTTCCTTTCTCCTCCTCTTGTGTCTATCTCTAAGCAATGCTTTGAACCTGTGATTTTCTCCCAACTTCTTCTTACTTCCCATCTTTCATCATTGTTTTGCTTATGTCCATGGAGAGTTAGATATCAACTGCACGGACAATGGGTGGTTGGCATCTAGTTAAAGGGCTTCCTAAGCTAGCCATTGATATCAGCAAGGAGAAACAATGCCACCCTAAGTTGCACCCCATCTATATTGGTGAAGTATATATTACAGCTAGTTACACTTTTGAAGGCTATGTATGAAAACTGTCTAGCAGTAAGTCTTTTGTTGTATTTCCAGACTTCATTATTATGTGTACAATGTGTTTTTTTGTACAGTATATATTATTACTGGTAGGCTACTGTCATCTGCACACCATTTGTCAGTATTACTTTGGACATCTTTTGACATAGCTATTTGGATACCATGTGGGACATGGACGGTAACTGTCTAGGTCTAAGACTTTCTTTGTTGCCCATTGCAACCAATCAGAACTCCCCTTTCATTGTTTCAGAGCACTATATAAAATAAAAGGGGAGCTGTGATTGGTTGCTGTGGGCAACAAAGAAAGTCTTAGACATAGACAGTTTTCATACATGAGGCCCATCTAGATCTTCTGTGACATTGTTAATGCTGCTTTGTACAGCACTGTTATTCAGACATTCATTGGCTTGTATTGTGGGCCTAATTTAAGAAAACAAAATCAATCAAAAATTGAGATACTAGTTTTCTGTTGCAGTTTAGAAAACAAAAACACATATATTTAGTTGCTACTGACAATTATAATATGTTTTATTTGCTTTACTATTTATACATCAAACCTTTTGTGCCATTGTAGGGCTAAGTTTGCACTTAGTTAACCTTTAGAATGCTGTTTACTAATTCATAATTTGGATTGTTATTTTCATGGTAGAAATTGTGTTGCATGCAGAGCTATCCACAGGATCAATTGGCCCACAGGCAAGAGAAGGAAAACCCCCAGTGGCCATGATTGGCTTGGCACATCTTTTTTAGGAAGAGAGGCAGAAAGCAAGAGTTATATATAGTTATGTACAGTAGCTGTAAGTTGAGCTTCAAGAGTAAACTCCACTGGTTGGCCCCAAGAATTAAATCGACTGGTGAGACCATGTACCCCAGTCCAACAATGACTATCACTCCTGTGGGCTGGTAGACAGGCCCCAATGTCTTTCTTACTAGGAGCCATCATCTGATGTATGATTGATGATTCTGGTCTGTTACATTGCATTCTGCTGTTCTGGTTTTGACATGAGTTTGAGGGTATATTCAAATGGCTTAAATTACCACGTATTTCTTCACGCATTTCTCCACTTATTACGCATTATATGCGGTGAAATGCGTGCCGCAATTATGGTAATTCATAGCTCTCATAGAGAGCTATCGATTACGTGTCGTCCCTCATTTGTACAATACGATCGTATTGTACACGCGGGGGGAGAGTTGACATGTGAATTGTTAGCAGTGATTACGTGCCGCTGACAATGCCTGCCCCCCCTGTGCTTTGGAATTACGCGCTGATCAGCGGTTCCAAAACACACTATACTATACGCGCCGCAATAAGCCATATGAACATACCCAAAGAGGTGTTTACTTATCCCTGTAACTGCTGCATAATTACCTGTTTAACACACTATACAGCCAGTTCTGGAAATATCTGTACTGCTGTCCAATCAAAGAAGCTGATGGGAGGGGCTGTAACCATAGTTACAGGGACAGTTAAAGAAAAACTGCCAGTCTGTTAGCTGCCTCTGTCTCTCCGTCTGTAAGGAAGTTATTCAGAGTGTCAGAGAGAGAAGATCAACCAAAATGCAAGTCCAATCCGAGAAGATGACAGGGAACCATAGTTTCAGGGACAGTTAAAGAAAAACAGCCAGTCTGTTAGCTGCTGTGTCTGTCTGTGAGGGAGTGAAGATCTCTCCTTAGGGATAGCGCCATATAGGCGTGTGGAGATTTGAAATTGCCCTCTATTAGATGTAACAAATCCTCAATTTGCTTTTGACCCACTGGGTCTTTGGAAAGCAAAAGGGGTATTAGCCAAGCCAGCATCACCCATATGTATACAGCCATTTCAGGGTGTTTGCCCTTTGTCAGTACAGAGCAGAGCGATGCTGGCTTGGCTGAGTGGGAGGCAATGAGTGGCTCAGAAAGGGAAGATCTCTCCTTAGGGAAAGCGCCATATAGGCGTGTGGAGATTCGAAATTGACTTTTGTACTTCACAAAGCATCAGCATGTCCCAAGGCATTATGGGAAAGGAGCTGAGAAGCTCAAGCGCCCTCTATTGGATGAAACAAATCCTCAATTTGCTTTTGACCTATTGGGTCTTTAGAAAGAAAAAGGGATATTAGCCAAGCCAGCATCACCCATCTGTAGACAGCCGTTTCGGGGTGTTTGCCCCCTCATCAGTACAGAGCAGAACGATGCTGGCTTGGCTGAGTGGGAGGCAATGAGTGGCTCAAAAAGGGAAGATATTTCCTTAGGGAGAGTGCCATATAGGCATGTGGAAATTCAAATTGCCTTTTGCACTCCACGAAGCATAGAGGGCGCTTGAGCTTCTCAGCTCCTTTCCTATAATGCCTTGTGCTATGCAGATGCTTTGTTGAGTGCAAAAGGCAATTTCGAATCTCCACATGCCTATATGGTGCTCTCCCTAAGGAGAGATCTTCCCTTCCTGAGCCACTCATTAAAGGGAGGAATGCCCCGAACTCTGGACATGGCCACAATGTCCAGTAGCACCCCATTCAGGACAGCCTGGGTGCTTTGGAAGAGACCCGGGAGGTGGGCGGGGATCTAGAGAAACCATTTGCTAGACTTGTCGATATCTGTATTGTCATATCGGCAGAGAGTGACTTGTACATGTTGAAGCAGAGCCAGGATTAAAATACTGACCACCGCAGTAGCGGGGCGACCAACGGTGGTATGTCAAAAACAAAGCCCCAAGCGTGAAAAACACGACTTATACGGCAGCAGTCCCATTATGGAAGCTGAATTAGAAGGCCAGAAGGTACGCTGTCTAGTCGATATAGGGTCAGAGTGCACCCTGGTGCCCCTGGAGTTCTTTGAGCAACACTTCGAACACATGATGGAGCCAGAAGATGAATGTGTCAGTAGACTAATGGCTGCCAAGAACCATGAGATGGATGTGCAGGGGATAGTCTAGATGCGGGTTCGGCTGTTTGGACAAGACATTTGCAGGAAGGGAATCGTGCTGGTTGATCACCCGTCTCGGAGGTGAATGGACATGACACTGGGCATAAATGTGCTGAGAGACTTAGATCACCGTTTATATGCAAAAGAAGGGCATAAATATTTGTAACGGGCCACGACACATCGGCCGACCCAGAAGATTTTACAGCAAATGGTGAGAAGTTCCAATTTGCAGAAGGGCCCCATGTCCAGTCAACCCATTGGACACGCAAAGGTGCCATGGAAGACCGTAGTCAAAATCCTGCCCTGCCAGGAATGAATATTGCTGCCAATAGGAGCTAGGAGACCGTTCAATGGATTGGAGGTATTGATTGAACCAGCCACACAGAGGGGGTCATGGACCTCGCCACTGTGAAAAATGGGAGCGTGCATATACAATGCCTCAATGTCATGGACAGGGTCCTGACCCCAGGGCAACAACAGGTGCTGGAAGACACTCTTTGGGAATTGCAGGAGGTGTTCTCAAGGCATGATGAAGACTTTGAATGTGCTTCTGCCATCAAGCACGAAATTCCTACCAGCAATGCTGCCCCAATCTGAGAACAATACCGACAAATCCCACCCAAGATGTACCAGGAGGTGAAAGAAATGGTGTTAAACAACTGTGTGATTCAAGAGAGTTAAAGTCTCTGGGTTGCTCCTGTGGTCTTGGTATGGAAGAAAGATGGGAGTCTAAGGTTCTGCATGAACTACCGGAAACTGAATGCCCAGACTGTCCGTGATGCCTACTCGCTTCTGAGGATTGAAGAATCGCTGTCTGCTCTATGTCATACAAAATTCTTCTCTACTCTTGACCTGGCCAGGGAATACTGGCAGGTACCAGTAGCGGAAAAAGACAAGACAAAGATGGCCTTCATCCCACCTATGGGACTTTACGAGTTCAATCGGATGCCGTTTGGCCTATCTATTGCACCAGAGACATTCCAGTGACTGATGGAACACTGTTTGGGAGACCTCAACTTTGACTCATTTGTGATATACCTGGATGATGTGGTGGTGGTGGTCGGAAATTCCTTTGAGGATCACCAGAAACTGCGGCAAGTCCTAGTGCACCTGCGAGATCATAGGCTTAAGATCAAACCCAAAAAATGTTAACTGTTTCAACAGAGGATATAGTATTTGGGGCATGTGGTTACCTCAGAGGGGGTACAGCCACCCTTCAGTAAGGTGGAGGCTGTTGAGAATTGGCCTCTGGCCACATACACTACGAGAGGTACAGACATTCTTGGGATTGGCTGGATACTACTGCAGGTTTATATCCCGATTCGCTGATCTGGCCGGCCCATTATATGAACTGGTCAGAGGCACAGCTGGGGGCTGAAAGAATTGCCCCATCTATTGGGGATCATGGCAATAAGAGGCCTTTGAAGCGGTGAAAGATGTGTTGACCAGTGCTCCGATTCTGGCTTTTGCGTGGTTTGATACCCCGCTTCTGCTGTACAATGATGGGAGTCTACATGGGCTGGGAACAGTGTTGTTCCAGGTCCAGGATGGCCACAAGAGAGTAATTGCCTATGCTAGCCGAACTTTACGAGAATTGGAGCATAATCCTGACATATATAGCTCCTTTAAGTTGGAACTTTTGGTACTGATGTGGGCCATGACTGACAGATTTGCGGAGTACCTGACCGGTGCAGAGATGACCGTCCTGTCAGACAACAACCCATTGGAACACCAATATTGGAGCACTCAAGCAAAGATGGATGGCTCTCCGCCTAAGTATCAATACTGCATCAAGTTCTGGTCGGGGAGGGAGAACGGTAACGCCGATGCACTCTCCTGAATCCCAATGGGGTTGCCGACTCAGAGTGTCGATGAGACTAAGATTCCTAACCTTGGTCGTTTACCCATGTTCCAAGACGTGGCACATTCAAGTGGGGTGATGTCCGGGATAGTGTTGGGGAAAACATTGGCTGATTGGGAACGGGTCCCAGATGGCTGCCCAGACCTACGAAAAGTGAAAGAGTGAGTTCGGGACAAGGCCTGGCCCCAGTCAGAAGAGCAGGCTCGGCTGACTCTAGAGGAACAACAGTTCCTGAGACAGTGGGATAAGCTGAGCATTTCTCAGGGACTACTGTGTCAGACCATATACTTATGGTTGGAACTGCAGTACCAACACTAGATTGCCATTCCCATGTCATTGGGACTGGAGGCTGCCTGTGAGGCCCATGAAAAGAGCGCTCATTTTGGGAGCAACAAAACACACAAGTGGCTCCTACGGTTGGTGTATTGCCCCAGCCTGGAAAACATGGTGACCCAGGCTTGTCTCTAGTGTTGGTCCTGTGGT
>JAODAL010023203.1:0-63157 GCA_025379985.1 Phyllomedusa bahiana
GCAACACCAAAAAACACTCCTTTTCGTCATAACCCGGGGACTTCCGTATTGACAAGGGGTATAACCGAAAGCCTATGAATGGCACATTCACTTCGGGCCCTCCCAGCAATTACCAGGTGAGCTGGCTGGATTGGCTTTTTGGCCATTTGTGTTTAATCCTGTACCTCTATTTTACCAATGCAGTAGGCTGCTATATAGAAAAACAGCCCACATTTCTGTCCATAGTAATAGCTCAAATGGATTAACTGTGTTGACAAAACGGTCATGTTCCCACACTGGGTCGGTATGTATGCAGGACAGAACTTCCCCATTTACACCCCCAGCAGCTCTTATGTGTACCACCCACAGGTCTGTGACCTGGATCCGGATAACAGTAGTGTCTGGGGGGCAACTTCTCCAGTATTATCCCTCAGGCATCTGAATGTGCCCACACACGGGTCATGTCCCCTGGTATCCAGTAAATTGTTTGGGAGCAAATTCTCCAGTATTATTTCCTCCAAGTTTATCATGGACCCCCACACGGGGTAAGTGACTCCTGGTATCCGGAATGTAGTATGGAGGGAGAACTTCTCCATATTACTCCTCCAGCAGCTTTAATCATGTGACCACCACCGGTCATGTGACTCCGGGTATCGGGTAAAATTTGTGTATGGAGGAGCAAAACTTTCTCCAGTATTACTCCTCCCGCACTGATCATGTGACCCCCACAAGGTCATGTGACCCCGGGGTATCCAGGAATAGTAGTAAAAGGGGACAGAATTTTCTCCAAATTACTACCCACAGTATTGATCAGTGCCCAAACACAAGGTCATGGACCTGGATCCAGGTAATAGTAGTGTTGGGGAGCAAAAACTTCTCCATTATTCCCCCAGCAGCATTGATGTCGGTCATTTGTCTAGGGAAAATCTGCTGGGAAATTTTTTTTTGTTTCATGTTCAGCTCTTTTTCAAGTAACTTTACTAACAACATTACATCCTCTGCAGAGACAGCAGTTTCATAAGTGACTACACACAGTGAAGAAGTTGCTGGAATGATTAGATTAATCATTCCACCACTATTTCTACTCTGCTACCACATAGATGTCTTGTGACCCTGCTGCTAACCAATGCCAGGAGGTCAATGATTTTTAGCCCCATACAGTTACTACATGGAAGCCATAACTATGGACAGGGATGTGGGCTGTGTCATTTTTTTACTTCTAGGTAGGGACGAACTACTTTGATATAAAACAGATACAGTAGCAGATTTTTTAATAAATGTATATTAGAAAATTTTGGGGTTTTTGTTTTTTCCTTTATACAAAATAGGTCGACTTAAAAACACATTTTAAGATGGACTCCCCTTTTAAGTATGTAATATTTTGGAATAAGGGTAATTGTGGCATTTAGGGGGGCATTAAAAGTCCTAAATTACTTTTTTTAATTTTTTTTTATATTTGTTAGGAGCCAGACTGCGGTTACTTATCTCCAGCCAGCTCAGATCAAGTGGTTACATCTCCTTCAGACCAGCAAAAACGGGGAAAGTTTCCCATGGAACCAGGTATATCATACTCCCTTTTTTTCTATGATCTTAGAGTTAACATAGCTGATAGCAGTTTAGAGATGTGATTGTCACACACAATGTTTTCTCGTACAGAAAAAAAGGGTCTCGTTCCGCCTCTCCATCTTCTCTACCTCCCAGCATGTTCCAGTTTAAAGAGCGATCACAAAAGGAAGGGGGGGGTATTTTAACAAGGGGTGATGAGTACATTATTTTTTTTTGGGAACTGAATCAAGTGGTGTTTGTTTGATGTTTTACAGCAGCAGTAGTGAGCAGGACAGTCAACCCGGTCTTCATCAAAAAGAATCCGAAGTCACGGACACTGGGAAAAAGTATCTCGAGGGAAGCGCCGAAAACCGAACGGGAGTGCACAAAGGGAGCACTGTTGCCATGCTGAAAAGGGTTTGTGTAGTTATTTTGACAAATATTGAGCCCAAAATTGAAAAAAATATTTGTTACCCCTCTTGGATGCTTAGGTTTGAGACCAACATTACCTTTTGTCTCCAAGGTGCAAGCTCTGCAGAACCTAGAAATGAAGAGGGCATTGAGGAATTATCATTCCGTTCTCTGCTCCCTTCCGAGTCCCACCGACGAGGTAGTTTGGAAAGACAGCGGAGCCGTCGACATGAATCTGATGAAGAAAGCACTCCTGAAAAGGTAAAGCTCAATGGCTACTAAATAATATATAGAAATGGCTATTTTTTGGGATGTGTTTAATATTGATATGTCCTTTACACAGGAGATTAGTGGGCCTTTTTCCAGTGGGCAGGACAGTTTTTGGAAGTTCACTATGGAGATGGTTCGCCAGTATATGCAGGAAGGAGAGATGCGCTCAGCCCATCAAGCTGCTCTTCTTCGTCTACGCCAGAAAGCACTTAAAGACAAAACAAAAGCAGAACTTGCATGGCTTGAACACCAAAAGAGGTAGGATAAGCATTTATGATGGGTCCAAACCTGATTTCAGCTTGGTAATAATTTGTGCTGATAAAGCTGGGAGCTGTGGGCAACCATGTATATCCTCTGCAGTGATGCTGAACTGAAACTAGCACAGCGCCTTGTTGGTTTGAACTGTAGCCTTGCAGCGATTAGTTCCTAGGTTCAAATCCAATCAAGGACAAAATCTGCATGGAGTCTCTATCTTCTCTCTGTATTTGCTTGGATTTCCTCCAGTTACTCTAGTTTCCCCCACAGTACATAATTAGAGACCAATGGAAATCATGACAATGTCTGTACAGCACTGTGGAATACAACAAAGCTATATAAATGAATAAAATAAACAAACTGTGGCAATATGTCCCCCAGATGAGACCCACTTTTTTTTCCAACAGATTTCACCATTGCCTTACAGGAGGTGTTCATATAATTCAATATAGTGCATGAAAAGGGGATATTTTAATTGGACTTCCTTAAAACCTGCACTAACTCTTCAATCATTCAATTTATTGTGGTGTTGGGTGATTGAAGAGTTAGTGTTGGTGTCTTTTACTTCTGTTCATAATTGGTAATTAACTTTTGGGGAATAAGCAGAGAATCCCCGTCGGCCTGTAGCTTGCTATGAGCGGACTGTCCTCCTCATTCTCTGAGACTTGCATCACTGAAAAGTACTCGTAGGTACACCCCTTTAAAGGGGTTTTATCATTACAAGCTTTCGCAGACTTGAGCTGTTTATCTCTTTTACAGCTTCAAATCCAGTGGCGAGTCTCTCCTCTCAGCCGGCATGTCTCCCCTCACTGAAGAGTTGTGACATCATCATTCTGTGTGAGCATTGGAAGGGAGAGGATGTCGGCTCTGCAGACCTCCTGCATGCTTTTCATGGCAGCAAAGCTGCTAGAACACCTGCATTGCTGTAAACAGTTATACATTTCAGCCTGAAAATGATTTAAACAAAAAGTGGGGGAAAAGCACTCTGCCCCCCCCATCCTGTTAAACAGGCAGGAGAAAGGGGGGACTGTATAAGGCTTTTTTGTTATTTGGTGGGGGGAGGTGAAATTTAGCAATACAGACCTTTGTAATTGCCCAGATTTTTTCACCTTAAGCGGGGGATGAGCAAAGACAAAACTCACACAGCCCTTTAATTTTTACAGCCCGCAGAGAAAAACTGAGGGGACTTAAATTTTTAAATTTCCCACAAACTAGAGGGGGGGTAAGCACAGAGTGCAGGCAGGCCAAACACAGGGAGGAGGCGTTTTTCCATCCAGAGGTGGTCCGAAAAGGCTAAGAAATGTAAATTAGCCAATTTACAGAAAGGGGTTGTTCCCGTCAGGTTCGAGAAAAACTATAGATGCACCCGAAAATTTGCTTATATCTGCTTTACTAAGTGATTTAGGGAATGCAAAAACCCAATTTTCAAAAATCTTATTTTTTCTGTCCCCCATCAATTTGAGATATGAATTATTTGCGAGAAAACCCCTTTAAAAGTTGCCCTTAATGTTTCCCTTTTTGGGTGGCCTGTCATTTAATCTATTGCCTTTTTTATAGGAAGTTTACATTTTAAAAGTTACAACTATCCAGTAACATAAACTATAATGCTTATTTATAGAACCTGATAAACCTCTATATCATTTGCAGACGTCTTCGTGATAAAGGGGAGGATGATAAAATGCCCCCACTGAGAAAGCGTCAGCGCGGTCTTTTACTTAGACTGCAGCAAGAACAGGTATGTCGATTCGATAGGTTGCCATAGTTTGTTGTTTTTGGGGATTTTTTTGTACGCGATTGAAGATTTTAAATGTCCTTTTCAGGCGGAAATTAAACGTCTACAGGAAGCAAATAAAGCCCCGCAGAGAGAGCAGTTTACCGAAGCAACAGGGGGAATTCACAATCCAAACTTACCTTGAGATCCAGAAAAACTTAATCACAGAAAGTGGGCAGCGGGGGTTTTTATTAAAGGTCTTTTTCACATTCTTTTGACATTTGTGAATTGGTACACAACCCATTTTTATCATTAATATTTTTTGCTGCTATATATTGACATTTTTTCCTAAACTGTATTGAAGCAAATTGTGCCGAAATGTTGCATGTCACACAGGAGCAACCCAGTGAGGGCAATATTCAGCCTAGTCCGTCATCCACCACTCCCTCCGATCCGGAGCCCAGTCCATCCCATGTCGTCCCCCGGGCAGGAGACACAGCTCATCAGAAACTTCGCAAAATGCACAGCCACATGGACGCCAAGTAACTATATTTTTTTGGTTGCATATTGTATAGAATGTGCATAAGTATAAACACTGTCATTTGCCATGTGTCAAGATGTGAAGTAGGACTCATTCCCCTTATGTGCTATGCAGCTGCCATTCTAGTTACATTTCTGTGTATTCAGCCATTCACTTTCTTGTTTCACAGTTTGCAGCTGCATTTGTTAGTCTCCATCTCTTAGTCTGACTTACCTATTGGGGTGAGGCCACATGGAGTAGCCGACTGCAGATCTTCCAGTAAAACCACATGGCCATTAAAACTGATTAGCTGAGGTTAATGGCTGCACAGTTTTGCAGGTAAAACTGCTGCTGCCCTACAGAATTATGCAGTCCATAACAATCGATTTGAAAACCATGGCCACTGTTGGCGGGTGTTTTCTGCTGCATTTGGCTAGCCACTCCTTATGTTCTCACCGTTTTTCTGTGATGTGCCCCCAGTGCTTTAATTGATTTCCTTTTCATGTCTTGGACACTTCTAAGTATCTTCTCATTTTGAAAATGTTCCTGATGTTATTGACAGTCACAACCTACCACATTTCATTTTGAAAACTTTCCTGATGTTACTGACAGTCACACCCTACCACATTTCCTTTAAAAAAAAAAAAAGCAATATATCCCCAATAAGCTACACTTCTTGCAACTTCCTTGGCTCTCTCGATTGCACTGCTTGACATCCCCAGGATCCCTACTGTGGTCCTTTTTTGGCTTTTCGGCTGTTCCACTCTGTTACTCTGTCTCACTCTTTCGTCTCCTTGGTAAACTCTCGCTCCTTTTCTTGTAGAGACATCTGCCCTGTTCACTACTTCTTCTCTGTCTTTACGTCTCATCACTGGGCCTCTCTCAGTGTCTGTTTTCCCAACCTTCATCCCAAATTCCAGCTGTATATCTGCCGCCATCTGCTCAGGTAACGGCACCACTCCCTCTGCTCTCTGCACCGTGTGAGGGGGGAGGGAAGTGCTATCATGAAGATGAATTCAGGGGCATGACAGTGTGCTGTTTGGTGGGGCTAGTTAAAGCAGCGCATGCCGTGTAGTGTCTCTTTCCTCCCCCCTCCTCTGCTTGCTGCCCCATCATCCTTTCCTCTCTGGGGTGAGTTTTGCTGTAATGAGGTCATGGTCTAATTCAAATTTATCCCCAGATTCTTGACAAAGCGGGAGCAGCAGCTGGTACAGAGAAGGTTGCATGCCCAGGAGCTGCTAGACTGGAAAAGGAGGTTGGATGCTGAAGAGCTGGAAATTAGGCAAATTGAAAAGCAGGCACTGGCTGCTTGGGATAACCAAAGGGTAAAAACACAGGGCCAGAGTTCTGCGGATCCAACCACTATTGTAGAAGGTGAGAGCCCTGAAATGTTTGTCACTACATGAAAATAAAGATACTTGCAGCTGTTCATGCTGTTGCTACCTTTTGCGTATTTTTTTATGTCTTTTACATGGAAAACCTGCGTTTTTTCAAGATACTGAGATTTCACAAGCTGTCCTTCTGTGTTAGTTAGGGGCAAAGGAATCTGGCAAAGGCTAAGGGGCCGTTTACACGGCAGTGGACAAATACCGGCCGTTTCCCGGGCCCGGGTATTTGTCCTTTTGCGCCGTCCCCACGCCGGGGGGGGGAGGGCTTTCCTCCCGATGACGAGAACAGTCCTCCCTCCTCCCATTGAGATGCACATGTTCCGTCCGGAAACCGGACGGAAGATTGTGCATGTTCAATTTTTGTCCCGGTCCCCGGCACAAAACCACCGGCGGGAAAAAACCCTGCAGTGGGGACTGCTGCACGGGTTTTCCATAGAGCACAATTGTGCTAATTTTCGGCCGGTTTTTCCGGCTGTCTTAAAAACCGCAAACCGGCTTAAAAACCGGCCGAAAACCCGTGCAGTGGGGACGCTCTAAGAGAAATAAAAACTCTCAATGAGGTCTATCTTCATATAAACCACCTACTGTCACAGGGAAGAATCAGCGCTGGACCTCTCAGTTTAAAAGGTTGTTTGTTTATTGGAAGGCGCATTTCGTGCACTTGGTACTTCATCCGTGCACGAAACTGGATGAAGTGCCAAGTGCACTAAAACGTGTCTTCCAATAAAGAAACAACCTTTTAACTGAGAGGTCCAGCGCTGAGTCTTCCCTTGACATGGGAGGTTTACTGATGAAATAGACCTCATTGAGATTTTTTCATTTTTGCTCCGATATCTCCAAGCTGGGAAATGGATTGTCACAGAACAAGCTGCAGCAGACCTTCTACAACCCATTTATCAATTTGAGGATTCAGGGAGTGTCGTGCCTCGTATTGCACAACTCCCAAAAGTTAGTGTTCTTGCTATATACTAATGATCACTATTTTTGGAATCTCCATTTATTGCACTAGGGTGCGCTGTCTCTTGTCCCCTTCCTTATCTTCTTTTGTTAAAGGCTAAGATAAGGCACCTTTATAGAAAAAAATAAAATGAAAGGTACACTGTGTTCATGGGATAGTACTTTCACACATAAACTATAAAATATGTAGGTCTTGCATGTACTTAATAAAAGCTTGTGTCAGGTGACAGTTTTCAGAAAGTAATGCAGACTGGCTCAGCCGGGAACACTGCTGATGGATACCAAGAGGTTTCTAGAGTCATCAATGTTTGATTACTAGGGGTCTGATTGATGTGAAGTGACTGGGGCATTAGAAAGGCGCTGTACCACTTTGGCTTAAGTTCTGTGTGCTTGGCTCTTTCCAGAAGAATCAGCCATTTTCCTTACCGTTTATATTTTCCATAATTTTATGCTAAATACAGAACCTTAACAACCAATCTTTAATCCGCAGACAAGAGAAGAGAAAGCTCTTCAGCCCCACCAAGTCCAACTATCCAGACCAGAACCTCTTTGAGTCCTCCTCCAGAATATTTGTCGTCCGAGAGCATTGAGCCATCGACCATCGCTGAACAAATTCATGAACAGAGTGGGGAGCCCTGTAGCATTTCTGAAGACCTGGCTGTATCTGGACCTAGCAAAATGGTAAATTATAGCTCGTATTCTGAACCTGGTCTATCCAGATAAGTTGAATCTGGAAGAAAGCATGTGACTACTAGCTTACCCAAATATAGTTTCACATTGTCTCAAAAGAATAAATCCCTAGATGGCGCTCCCCTTATAGAGCAGTAGCTATGTGAATGAAGCCCCTCAACACACAAATCCTGACAAATAGGGACTGCTAAACAAGACAGCTTGCTCTACTTTAGTATGTAGTTTTCCTTATACACTACATTAGTTTATTATTCTGTATATTATAGCAATTGTTAATGATCTTGAATTACCAGTGTGGGTAAGACACCTGTGCATTGGAACTGCCACTACCATGTCCTGCTCATAGTGGCACATTCTAGCTGCTTTTTCTTATGAACATGGTGTTTTGTGTTTTGCCACCTGGCATTGTGTCCCAGTTAGTGTACATTACAATTCTGCAGAAAGCTCCTTTATTACTACATTTAGGCTATGTTCACACGGCTTAACCATGGCGTAATTACGGGGACAGATTTCGCCCGCAATTATGGCGTGTGCCGTGTAGAAGGGGGGGCGTCGGCCTTCGGGCCCCATAGACATTCATTATCCACGGTGCGTATCCCGCCGGGATAATTGACACGTCACTTTCATATGAGAACTGTGGATTACCGTAACGACTGGGATGGATTTCAGCCGTATTTCACGCAGTACGGTGCGGAATACGGAACAAAATCCGTCCCTAAATAAGCCGTGTGAACATAGCCTTATAGACCATTGACTTACCTATGCAAAGTTGTGGCAGTAGAACTCTATTCAATCATAAAGCCTCTAAATTCTCCAACTATAACAATAAATAATGTGTTAAAAGAAAACCTGTCCCTATTTTCACAGTCCCCTCCAAGAAGCAGCAAATCGCCAGCAACAGAATTTGAATCCAGCAAGGAAAGTATAAAGAGTCGGCAACAGAAAATTCCCATCCCCAAGACCTCACACTCTCCACCCTGCGAAGAAATCATTTGTCCATGCCCTTTTCGGAATGTCTTTCATGAATTGTTTTCTGAAGCACTATTTTTGGGTCACGTAAAAATTATTATTTCTACTAAGGGAATAATCTTTTTGGGTTTTAGGTGCAAAAAAACCCACCGCCCTCATTAAATAAGATATGGTGTTTAAAATTTTTTAGCAACCTCTTTGGGATAGTTGGGGCAAAAATTCTCCACAGACAAAAAAAAAAAAAAAACAGGGGTTAAAGCCAAGCTCTATTTTCTGGCCAAAAATTTCTATTGTGTGCAGGTAGACGAAAAACCATCGAAAAGAAATACAGGCAATCTAGCAGCACCATTTTAAAATTTGGGAAAAACTTAAAAATTTTTATATTTTTTTTGAGTAAAAACATTCACTATAACTTATTGCTTGAAATCTGTGCTGATTCTAGGCTTAGGAGTCCAGTGGGCAGTCCTATTTGGTGATTGATATCCTTCCCCCATAAGCTTAGCCCACTCCATTGCCAGTAGGTGCTGGCTGTTAGTTGCAGCTGGCACCCGCCTTTTTCACCCGAATCCTCTAATCCTGTCCGAAAAACCCAAATGCGCATAAAGCAAAGGTTGTTATTGAGCAGGTACAAAATGATGCAGTGCTTTGTTCCACTGCACAATCACATCTTCCCGCCTTGACGGGTCTCAGGGGCCCCCATGGCCTAAAAGGCCCCCAGGTCTCCATCTGCCCTGATACACCTTCCTTGTCAGGTGTAATGGGAATTTGGTAATTCTACAACATTCTGCAAGTACCCTAAGGGGAACAAAAATCTAAGTTAAAAAAAAAAATGTAAAAGTTTCAAAAATATAAAAAGTCTGAAACACCCCCCTTACACTGATTTTCCTTGGATAAAAGGAAAAGTTCTTTCAACGGTATCACCCTACTATTACAAGTTTGTCTGCCGAAAAAAGACATACTCCATCCCAGCCATTGTGCTAAATGTTGCTAAGTGTTAAATTGTTACCAAAAGCAAAAACCCCGAAGTAAACCAATTTGTCCTCAAAAGGGAAAAAAAATTCCTTCCATTTCAACCCCAAATCAAATAAATCCCGGATCAATGACCCCCTCAGAATCCTAGTCACTATAACTTGAAGAATTACCAAAATGCATCCAAGCCTTTTTGAACTCGAGTAAAAAATTCCCCTACAAGTTCCTCGGGCGGGGGTTCCCGTCCACGCTCTAACGTAAAAACCCTTCTAGTTTTTAAAACTTTCCTCAAACAAGGGGACCCCCCCTTTTCTAGTACAGCCTGGGTATAAATAAACTTTAGCGAGATCTCTATATTGCCCTTAAAATTTAAACAATTTTTTAATTCCCCCAAAGCTGTCTTTTCTCTAAACAAAAAACCCCAAACCCTTTGCAATTTTTCGGGTTTTAAAGTCCCCCACCTTTTTTATTTTTGTTGCCCCCCTTTGTCCCTTTTTAAAGCTCACAAGCTTTTCTATGCCTGGTCCCCAAAAAATTCCCAAAATATTCCTTGTGGTCTAACCAGTGTGATAGGGGAGAAAATGTTCTCACAGTCTCTATCCCTTTTTTTAAAAACACCCCATGCCCCCCTATTTACCCCGGGCGCTCTGCCTGACACGGCGTAATTTAATTACGCCACCAGTTTCCCATCTTTCCAGTCCTTTACCCAGCGTTTTTCCTTTTAACATTAATCTTTAATGTTTTTTTCCCCCCCCTTGCATAACATTGCATTTATCAGTGTTAAACCTCATCTCCCTTCTCTCCCGGGCCCAAACCTTATCCAATCCTTTGTAAAAAAATTTTCCCTTATTTTTTGGTTTTCCGTTCAGAGTTTATTTTCATCTCAAGATCGAAAGTCACTGTGCAACCCGTGTAAGACATTATAAAAATTTTAACCCCTTACCGCCAAGCCATTTTGGCCTCTCTGACAAGCCCCATTTTTGGAAAATCTTCCATTTTCACTTTATTAAATAATTTTTTTGCACTTTAACCATCCATGCATTTCAAATTTTTTTCCCTCGGACACTTTGTTTTTTTAAGATAGTAAAAATTTTGCCAAAAAATGCTTTTATTGTGAAAATATCAAAAAAACGTGAAAAATTTTAAAAAATTTTCCAATTTTAAATTCAAAAAATTTTTGCAGAAAGACAATATTTTTTTCCCCCAAAAAATTTATAACTACATCTACCCTAGTCTCGAAATTTTGGGGTAAATTTTTTTAAATGTCTTTTTTTTTTTTTTTTACGACATTTGGGGGGTTATAAATTTTTGTATTAATTTTAAAATTTCAACAAAATTTGCAAAACATTTTTTTAGGACCCTCCCGTTCAATACTTTTATGACCTTATTTAATCCCCCATAAATAACTCATCTAAAAAACACACCCTTTAAAATATTCAAAACCGCATTTTGGAAATTTTTTTTAACCCCTTGGTGTTTCCCCGAATTAAAACAAAAGGGGAAATGAAATTTCAAAATTTTCCTTTTTTTTTTTAGTTTTAATTTTTTACTTGTTCACAAAAACGGTAAATTGCAGGGGAAAAAAACTTAAAGGATTTCCCCAAAATTTTGCCGTTTTCAGAGATATCCCCTTGGGCCCCAGGCATTAGGCTCAACCCCAACCCCAAATAGGAGAAACACCACTGGACCGGGGCTCATTTTTATTACCCTTTTATTTAGGGGCCATTTTAGGTTGCGGGGCACCCTAAAGGGGCTAAAACTTAATAAACCCCTAAAAATACCCCATATTGGAAACTACACCCTTTAAAGGGTATATCCAGGGGTTTGTGAGCATATCAACCCCCCAGTGTGCCAAAAATTTTTAGCGTTTTGGGTGTGAAAAAAAAAAAAATTTTTTTTCCAATAATCGCAATTTTAGCTGAAATTTTAATTTTTTCAAGGGGGGCCGGTAAAAAAGCACCCAAAAACCTTTACCATTTCTTCCAATTTGGCAAAACCCACATGTGGGGGTAAACGTGTTTTGGGGGCCATGGAGGGGACAAGGGGACGCTATTGGGTTTTGGGAAGCAGATTTTGGTGGGCCCTGTCGCATTGCAAAGCCCCCAAAGTCAAACAGGGAAACCTTTCCCGAATCCCCCATTTTTTGGGTTCAGACCCCTCTGGATCTCATCAGGGGTATTTTTACATTTTGGGTGCACGTGTTCCAAAGGTTTTTTTTTTTTCATTGGGCATGAAAATGGGGGAAAACACAACGTCAGTTTTTTTGGGGTTCAATTTTAAAAGGTTCGCCGGGGAGAAAATACAGGATTCTTTACAAGGGGTTTTGTACAATTGCATGAATAGATTTTATATATTTTTTAGTTTTATTACTTTTACACAATATAAAAAAGACTATAAAAAAAATTGCGTTTTTTTGTTTCCTGTTCTGATAGCCAAAACATTTTCAGTTTTCTGTATACGGGGAAATGATTTGGCTTGTTTTTTTTTGGGAAAAGTTTTACTTTTTATAACCCTTGGGGGCAATCCCTTTGATCACTTTTTTATTTAAAGGGTTTTTTTGAGGCATTTTAACAAAAAACAGCATTCCGGTAGTGGGGGGGTTTTTTTATTTTTTAAAAGCGGGGACCGTGCAAAATACATCTTGATTCTCCGGTCGATACGATTACACGAACCCAATTTTTTAAATTTTTTTAGTTTTACTGCTTTTACACAATAAAAACACTTTTATTTAAAAAGGAAAAAACTTTTTGGGTCGCCAAGTCTAAGCCATAAAATTTTTTTTTTTTCGTGTACGGAGTGGAAGGCTTGTTTTTTGCGGAAGATTGTTTTTTATTTGGGATTATTGGTACATCAAGCTTTTTGATCAGTTTTTTTAAAACTTTTTTTGGAAGGCAGGGTGGAAAAAAAGCAATCCTAGAGGTTTTTGTTTTTTTTTTTAAAAGCGCTCACCGGGAGTTCCCTACCAGTTTAGCTTACTCCGGGGCGATATTTAGGGGAAAACCCATTTATAAGTTTTTTTTTAAATTTTGAACACTTTAAAAAAAAAAAAAAAAAATGTTTTTATTGTGTTTAAAAAATATTTATGCATTTGTCTTTTGGAGCCATAACTTTTTTTTTTCCCTATACAGAGACGTTAAGGATTTTTTTTGGGGGGGATGAAAATGAAGTTTTTAAATTTGGGACAACCGGGTTTATAGGTTTTTGGTTTTCCTTTTTTTTCCCTTTTTGTGGTAAATGTACAAAAACGCAACGTGACCCTTTTTTTGTTTTTTTTTTTTACGCTTCACCGACGGGGTTAAATTAACTACAGATTTAAGGGGGGTCCGTTACGCACACGGGGGATACCCAAAAAATTTAGCATTTATTTTTGATCTTTTTTTTGGGGGGATTGGCGTTTTTTAAAGGAAAAGGGGGGGGTTTTTGTTTTTATTTTTTTTTTTTTGTTTTTTTTTTTACTTTTTTTTCACTTGACATTTATTTTACTTTTTTTTCCTTTTTTTTTCTAACGCAATCCCAATTTTTTGTTTTGAAGGGGAGGCCATTCACGTACCTACTGTTACTGGCGCCATAAAACGCCGTCACCAGCCCAAATGCATTGCGGGCATGGGGAGTCACAATGACCCCGGGAAGTGCCGTTCACTTCCCCGGGGTCATCAGACAGGGGATTTCCGCACTACAGTGCGGGAGCCGCGGGAGCAGGGAGGAGGAGCTCCTCCCCTGCCTGCGGGTTTTTTTATCGCAGCCATGACAGCGCGGGAAGAACTAATCACCCGTGCCGGAGTCACTCCGGCCACGGGGATACGGCAGCGCCACGAATTTCCCCGGGGCCCAGTTTGGCGATCGCGCGTGTTCCCCCGCAAACCCGCGATCGCCAGGCATAGGGATACGCATTTTCGGGAAGCACTTCCCGTAGGGTTGCAACGCCCAGTCGGGGAAAGGGGGTTTAAAAGGATAGGCCCAATACTGACCCCTGTGGTACCCCACTAGTAACAGGAATCCAGTCTGAGTATGTACCATTAATCACCAAGTACCTCTCACAGTGGGCGCCTAAGAAGTTTTTAAAGATCCATTTATTTTTTGTTCTGCTATTTTTAAACACCTTGTCCCAGCCCAATACAATTTAGGCCTTTCTAAGCAGGATAAAATTAGCCTTCCTCAAATTCATGTTTTTGTGACTCCATGACAAAAAGCTCTATTGAAGGATAAATGGAATTTTTATTATATTATGGTCACTATTCACTAGTGCCCTCAACCTGAACCTTTGTTACTCTTCAGGTCTATTAGTCAATATTAAGTTGAAGGGCCTTTCCTCTAGTCGGTTCCTGCACCATTTGGGAAAGGTAATTATCTTTAGTTATAGAAAAAAAAACATGTTTCCTTTGTGAGAGATACAGGTTTCAGATTCCCAATTTATGCTGGGTAGTTAAAAGTCGCCCATAATAACAACCTCATTCTGATTAGATGCTTCATCTATTTGCCTGAGGAGCATATCTTCTATGGGTTCTGTTATTTTTGGGGGCCCCCCTATAGCAGACTCCTATTAGAATTATGTTACTGTTATTACCCCCATGTATATTTACCCCTAATGATTCCACGGTTCATTACCTGTACCTATATCTTTCCCGCAGTGTTGGCTTCAGACAGGATTTTAAAATAGAGACCGACACCTCCCCACTTCCGGTGTTTACGGTCACTTCTAAATAGACTGTAACCCTACAAGTTAACCGTCCATTCTAGCTCCGTCCACCATGTCTCAAACCCCCCTATGTCATATTTTTCTTTTGCAATAATACTTCTAGTTCATTTATTTTGGGTTTGGGGAGACTCCTGGGATTGGGCAGCATGCAATTTAAAGATTTCAGCTTTTATTCCTTCTCCCTATTATTTTAACTATTGCTACACACCCTCCCCACTCCACCCCCCGATTTATTACTAATTCCCAGCCTCTGTCCCTTTACTATCTTTCACGCTAATGTGTAGTTCCCCCCCCCCCCCCCCAGTCCCTAGTTTTAAAAATTCCTCCAGCTTCCTAGCCCTTTTTCCCCAATACAGCCTTCCCCCCCCATTTAGGTGCACCCATCCCAGCATAGAGTCTGTAGCCAAGACAGAATTAGCCCAGTTCTCCAAAAACCCAAATCCCTCTTTCCTACACCAATTTTTGACCACTTATTCACTTCTCTAATCTCCCCTGCCTCTCTGGTGTGGCCCGTGGAACAGGTAATATTTCTGAAAATATTTACCCTGGAGGGCCTTGCCTTGAGCTTTTTTCCTAAGTCCCTGAAATAATTTTAAGGACCCTCCACCTACCTCTAACTTTGTCATTGGTGCCATGTGGGGCCATGACAGCTGGATTCTCACCAGCCCCACCCAGCAATCTGTCAGCCCGATCCCGCGATATGTCGAACCCGGGCCCCAGGTAAACAACATACTGTTTGACGATCCCGATCTTTGTGGCAGATTGCCCTATCTGTGCCCCTTAGATTGGAGTCCCCTACTACTAGCACCTGTCTAGCCTGACCTGCACCAATTCCCTCTTAGTGAGCAGACAGGGGTAGTGTCTTGCTGCAGCAATGCTATTTCTAAGCCGACATCCCCCTCATCCGCCAATCTTGCAAATTTGTTGGGGTGTACCAGATCAGAACTAGCCTCCCTGACACTCTTCCCTCTACCCTTCTTTCTAACTGTTACCCAGCTAGCTGCCTCATGTTCCTGCACGTCCATGCTGCCACCCTCGCCAGCATCTACACCTGCGAGTGATTGCTCAGTGGGCAGCCGCCTCGCTTCCAAGTTGGCAATGGATCTCAGTGTTGCCACTTGCTCATTTAGATCCAGGATACGGGCTTCTAAATTTGCAGTGTGCACACATCCTGCACAGCAGTATGGACCCTCGAACTGTTGCCCAAGGATGGCATACATTGCACAGGTTGTGCACTGGACAGCATTGTCAAACATGGAACTCATGGGGATATTACTGCCCTTTCTAAAAGCCCCAAATCTAAAATCCCCCAATATTAAGTCCCACACTTAAGCAAAACGACACTTTAGACAAAACAGACACACTCGCACGCTCAGAATACTCGCTTAGGCTACTTAGCTTCAGTTGTAGTACATAAACCTATTGCTTCTATAGCAGAAATGTGCTGCTATTGCAACTCCCAACTTAAGACTCTTCCCTGTTTTTTGGGATTGACCACTGAACACATCATAATGGTCTGTGATGCCAGCAGAGAAACCGCACACCTGTGGGTGGAGAAAAGGGTGGAGCTACCCCAAAACGTTGCACAGGTGTGCGGTTTCTCTGCACTTTCCTACTATCCCCCCAGAACTGCAGTATTGGGTTACCAAAGGATTTGATTCCGACAGTACTTGATAATGCCACGTTTTACTATACTTGTTACAAAATGTAATGGAGTGTGTTGTTTAAATCTTCATTTGCACAAAATAAATACTAATTTTATTAAGTAATTGAATGAAAAAATTATATGACCTATTACATATTGGTCTGTGATGCACTCTCTGCTTAAAGACCTCTTTGACTTGGATATTTCCTTAGAGTCTTTCACTTAGTTACTAAATGTACTTTGGTAAATCTAGTGCCAACCTGCTCCTTCTCAATCTTACCACTGTTTAAAGGGGTTGTCCATTAAAAAAATATACTGCATTGGGGCCAGCGTGGTTCAGACATGTCAAAACATGATGCCCACCTCGCTGTGCTGTAGCACTTCAACAATTTGATTCTCTTGACTTCTGGGTTCTCTTCCCAACACACTGGAGAGGTTCGCGCTCCAATGTAAGTATATGGAGCGCAAGCCTCTCGGCTGTTTCAGTAGTAGTGGAACACCAATAGCTCAGATGCGGCAGCGGACAGCTAGGTAAATATCAGGTTTTCTTTATTTTTTGACCACCCTGCCCCCAATGCAGTATGATTTTTTTGTTGTCTTATTTCCATCTATTGGAAACCTACTTTCAGATCAGATTTGTACTCCTGTATTAAAGGTATACCGTCCATGGAATATTTATCAGCTTCAACTAACACCATCCAATATATAAAGTCCATTTTACATGGTGTTTCTGGGAATCCTGTGCAGCAGTGCTTAAATAATCAATGGTTTGGGACATGTCCTACTTTATTTTTCACGCTTGGGTCTGTGATAGAGACCAGCCCTCTTTCTGCAGCAGCTTTCTATCATGTTTCTGTTTTTTTTAAGACAAACTGTGATCCTCTGTCTAAATACTTGAATTGGATCTGGTATGCGTTATTATTGGATACCATACTTCTATAGTTTAAGTAGTTTGCTAATCTGTTGCAAACAAACTAATATCGTTCTAGTGGCCTTGGTAATAACAGGTCTTCTCAACTTTTTAGCTATTGAAGTGCTCAGTATCATTTTATTATGGTTGTTTAGAATATTGTAAAATCCTTTGACAAAGTTAAAAAAGAAAAATAACTTCCATAAGATTAAAATATTGCTATTTTGTTAGAAAAAATATCCATATGGCTGCATGAGACATCCCAGGAATATTTCGTAGCTGTAAATAACAGGAAATTTCAATAAACTGCAAGTAAATGAATATACATATAAATGTTTAAAATGTATTAGTACATATGTGTATACTTTATATTCCTCATAATGTTCACATTCATATTTTTCAGAGGCTGCATCTGATCAAAGTGACATTGAAGGCCGCATCCGTGCACTAAAGGACGAGCTTAAGAAACGCAAGTCGGTTGTGGAGAACCTGAAAAGAGAACAAAGGAGGAGACAAAAAGAGAGATTGCGAGCACAGGAAGCGATATTACTTCAGCAACTGCAGGTAATAGCACACACTGTAGATTGTCAAATAGTGAATATTAAAGGGGTTTTCCAAGACTATTAAAAACCTTCCTACACCTGTGCTAAATTAGGAAATTATCCCATACTTACTTTCCCATCACCAGCGTTCTAGCACTGCAGGGCTCCAGATTTTCCCCTTCTCCCCCACCCTCCACTCTTTTTCTTACTGATGACTCTACAATTCTAAATCTTCATAGATCACATAAAGCCGCAACCAATCTCTGGCCTCATCAGTCACTTGCCTGCATGTACCTCATGTGACCACACAAGTCAGTGATTGGCTGCAGCATCATGTGATCCATGAACATCAGTGAGGGACCGGGGTGGAACTTTGGGGCTCTAGTAGTGCTGAAATATTGGTGACAGGAGAGGTAAGTATAAGTTAATTTTATATTTTAGCACAGTGGGAGGTGATGGGTAGATTTTTAAAAGTTTTGGACAAGTTTATTTGTTATTTAACCCCTGACCGACATTTGTCGTACTCATACGGCAATGTCGGGTAGGGGTTCCCGCAACTTGCCGTATGAGGACGTCAAGCGGATCTTGCGCACTCACAAGCGGATCCGAGCGTAAGATCGCGGCATGGGAAACCGGCGGTATATTTACCGTGGCTTCATGCTGCATCCCCCAAGGCCGGGAGTGCGCTCCGGCCGGGGGGATTATACCTCCGATGTCGCGACATCGTCGGTCGCGACATCGCGGCTGCGGGCGGCGGAGTGAGTCCTCGCTGCCCGCCGATCTCGCGCGCACGTAGAGTAACGGCGTGGCGCCGGAAGGTACGGTTCTCCTACCAGGCAGCCGGATGGTGAATGAGAGCATCCGGGTTTGTATCGTTGACGTCACGATGCCCACCAATGATTGTGGGAAGACGTGACAGACAGTTGCCATGGGAGACAGCATCAGCTATTAAAAACTGTTTTGCTGATCTCCTATTGCATGAATGATCTGACGGATTCGTTCATGCAATTCCCCCTTGGGGGGAAAGTGTAAAATGTATACGAAAAAGTAAAAAAAGTGTAAAAAAAGTTAAAACACAAAACACAAAAAATAAAATAAAAAACACAGTACATCGCTCTTTTTCCCCTATACAATCGCCCAATCGCCTAAAAAAGATCAAAAATAAATTAAGTACCCAATTTGGTATCGCCTCGTGCGTAGCGACCACCTATAAAATCTGTCATGTTATAACCCGTACGGTGAAACGCCGTTAAAAAAAAAACCCAAAAACAGTCACGGAAATTAGCGATTTTTGTTCATCCCGCTGCCACATAAACATGGAGCAAGTAAAAAGTAATCAAAAACTTCATATCAAAACATTCAAAAGTGATGCCAATTAAAACGTCAGTTTCATCCCGCAAAAAAAAAACACAGTCTGTATACAGAAAAATTAAAAAAGTTCTGGCTATTAGAAGATAGGCGATGCATAAATATTGTTTTACACTAATATTAAAAACACTTTTATTTCAAAAAAAAATTGTGCTTTAAATAAAAAACCTACATAAATTGGGTATCACCATAATCGTTCTCAACCCACAGAGTAAAAATAAAACTTGTCACGGATTACTGCACGGTGAACGCTATTAAAAATCAAAATAAAAAAACACTGATAGGATTGCAGAAATTTCTCTTCACCCTGCCTTTCCAAAAAACAGATTTAAAAGCGATCATAAAGTCTTGATCCCCAAAAATATTCCAATAAAACGTCAACTCATCCGCCAAAAAAAGTCCTATACAGCTCCATAAACAGAAAAATAAAAAAAGTTATGGCTCTCAGACTGCGGTGATGCCAAAACGTGTTTTCTTTTCAAATAAATGTGTTTTTTTATTGTGTAAAAGCAGTAAAAAACATTAAACAAATATAACAATGTTGGTATCGCTGTAAATCCGTATCACCTGCTGAGTAAAAACTAGTATGTCTATTTATACCGCACTGTGACCGCTGTAAAAAATAAATAAAAAAATTACCAGGATTGCTGTTTTTTGTACAAAATGCTTCAACAAAAACCTTAATACAAAAAGTGAATCAAAGCATCATATGCCACACGTAATGGTACACAATAAAAACATAAACTCATCTCGTAAAAAAAACAAGCCCACAAGGCAGCTCCGTATGCAAAAAAATTAAGGAAAGTATGGCTGTCATGAATACGACACTTACAAAAACGCAACTTTTTATAAACTCGTTTTCTATTGTGTAAAAGTATAAAACATAAAATAAACTATATAAAATTTATATCATTGTATTGTACGACCCCATAGTAACAAGGATATTCCCGTCATTTATCACGTATGGCGAATACTGTAAAAATGGAAGCCTAAAAACCAATGGCTGGAACTGCGATTCCCCCCTCATTTCCATGCGACCAAAAATGCAAAATACACCCTTAGATGAGATCCCTGAGGGGTGTTTGCAATCCAAAATGGAGCAAACTTCTGGAAGGTTTTCACCTGTTATAGTACTTTGGGGGCTTTGCAGATGCGGACTTTGGCCCACTAATATCTGTGCAGGAAAAAGCCAAATACGCCCCTCCCTTATACCCCTGCCATGCAGCATCAAACAGCAGTTTACACCCACATGTCGGGTATGAGGCCAAACTTGGAAAGAATTGCAGTAACACATATTTTGGGGCTTTCATTTTCAAGATTCTTGAAAAATTAAACATTTCAGCTAAAATTGCAGATTATTGGAAAAAAAAATATATTTTTTAGTTTCAGAGCCGAACGCTAAAAAGATTTGTGAAAACGCCTTGTTGGGCGTCGATATACTCACTACACACCTGGGATATATTCCGTAAGGGGTGTAGTTTTCCAATATGTTTTTTTTTTTTTCTTTAGGGGTATTTATTAAGTTTTGGAACCTTAGGGTCCGTCCGCAAACATGAAAATGGACCCCTATAATATAATCGTATGACAATATGGGGACCCAGAGTCCAGTAGGTGCTCCTCCTATTCTGGGGATTGTGGTTGAGCCCAAAAATGCACTAGGGCCACATGTGGGATATATCTGAATACGGCAGAAATATGGGGAATCATTTATTTGCATTTCCCACTGATCACATTTACCGTATTCTTGTCAATAATGTACTAAACATTGGGAAAATCCCGCAAAAAAAGTGAAATTTTGAAATTTGCTTGTCACACTTTGCTGTTAATTCCTGTGAAACACCTAATGGGTTTCAATACAAATTATTAATGCGGTTTTGAATATCTTAAGGGGTGTTGTTTCTTTCGATGAGGTTCACTTATGGGGTTATCAAACATAAAGGTCAATCAAAGTCAGTTAGACACTGGACTGGGTCCCTAAAAATTATATTGCAATTTTCTTGAAAAATTTGAAAATACTACTAATGTTATAAGACCCCCTAATGTCGTTAAAAAAAAATAAAAAGACATTTAAAAAAATGATGCAAAACTACAGTATACATATGTAGATGATAGTTATAAACTATTTTGAGTGGAAATAAACTATCTGTCTTACATGCAGAAATTTTTGAAGTTGATATTGGTAAATTTTTCAACATTTTTCACGATATTTGATTTATTTTTCACTATTAAACAATCATTTTTTGGACCAAATTTCTTACTATCTTACAAGCACAATGAGTCACTGAGAAAACATCTTCTGAATCACATGGATAGGTTAAAGTGTCAAAAAGTTATTCTCACATAAAGTGACACATGACAGATTTCAAAAATGGGGCTCTGTCAGAGAGGCCAAAACTGGCTCCGGCGGTAAGGGGTTAAAGATCCCTTAAGCTTATATCGTGCTTTGTGATTAGTTAAAATATTCAATTACACATCTACTGCCCACCTTGCTTAACGACCATGTCCAGTTTAGCAAACCAATTTTTCCCTATTAGAGAATTAAGAGGGCGTTTCAGTCTGACATGCGTATAGCATATCAATAGATATGCCATGAAAGTGTAATAGGTGTAGGTTGCACCTATGGAAGCCTCAACTATTTCAAGAATAGGTCAATGAAAGTATTTGCTCATAACGGTGAGTAGACCACGCTTGCACATTACCATTCTGTTTTATAGTAGTTCTGAGTACAGATGGATAGTGTGTTCAGCTGTAATTGGAACCCACATAGAACAGAATGAAGAATAATGTTCATTTTGAGAGGAGACTTTAAGGGACTCTTTCCCGAGATAGGTGTGGTTCCCAAATTAGGACCCCCACATATACGTTGATGGCATATTCTAATGAGCTGTGAACCCCCGTTCAATAGATGGGGGGGTTGTCTGTTCAGGGTCCTCATTTGTGGCCAGAATGAAGGGCAGCTGTGAAGCGGCCCCATTCATCTTAGAGGACCTCTCCTGTATTACACAGTTAACCCCCCTTTTTTTTTTTTTGCTTTTAATAATGAAACAGTTCTAAACACTTAAATTTTCCATGATGTAATGTTACAGGGAAGCTGAACACCTTTATTGCAAGGTTTCCTCACAGATTACATTTGACTGCTGGGGGTTCTTTATGTTCTGCTTATAGTCAAGGTATCTTTTTAACAAGTAGCGGTTGTCCAAAACAGACTTAGATGGTGACAGATATATTTGAAGATTTCTGCATCTGATGGTGATCAGAATCAAGGTGTTAGGCCTGTAAATTCAAATCCTCATTTCTCATTATACAAGATATTAAAACAAATCACATTTTTGTTGTACTCTAAAGTTTTTCTTTACTTTTTTTTTTCTTTTTAATTGTTTTTATTAAACAATGTCCTTGACACCAGCATAGCAAACAATAACAGTATGCGTAAAAAGTTTACACGAGAGCTGGCTAATACAAATGACCAAGCTAACTAGTAATATAGTTATTATATCAAGGACAGTGACATTTTTCTTATTTATAATAAACATTGCACAGTCTCTCGCATGCTAGATTAAAATAACTTTAAATATCAAGTATAATTGTGCATAAACAATAACAAAACAAACTATATTAACTTATACAAGAGTGCAGTGTGTTTCAATTCTCCTCTCTATGGTGCAAAGCTCGGTGTGAGCTCCCTTCACCCGCGGCACAGTTATGGGCACAATTTGATCTCCCTGCGTAGCCACTGCTTCGTCATCCATCCTCTCTTGGTCTGCGTCTGTCCCACTAGCCTGATCATGCATGGCCACTAAGCCTTGTCTGGGATCGACCTCGCCAGGCAAATCAGATTGGATCAGTACCCAGCCATTGTCTGCCCCTGGGTCCCATGTAGTTGATAGGTGAACATGCGTTTTATACAGCCCTTAATATCTGTCGGAAGTCGTACCTATATTGTTGTACACAGTCAAAGAATTTTTTCACTCTTGTTTCCTTCTCGTAAACATGCCTCCTACCAGTCCCATGTCATTATAAAAGTTAAGTTTACTTTAAAAAGGCTTGAACGGGGGGCCTCCCGGCTGAAGCCAGACCTGCAAAATAGCTTTGAGTGCTGCTGCCGCCACAACATGCCCCGATCTTTTTACACGTTTGGGTATTTCCGGGCCGTATTGTTTTCATAACAGCAAACAATGGCCAAGAGGAGTTGGCAACACACTTCAAATTTAAAGACTGATGTATGTATTCCGTTTCATGGCCCCAAAACTCTTGTATCAGTGGACTCAGTCCCATAAACAGTGATATAGATCCGCCGCTGGGAATCCACATTTAAAACATTTGTCGGTCGGAAACCGGCCCATAAGATACCCCCTAACAGGCATAAGATAGGCATTATGCGCTACCTTCATGAACATCTCACTATATCTAAGTTTTTCTTTACTTTGTTAGAAAAGGGATCTTTTTTTTTTAAACAAAAACAAATTAATTTGTAGCATTAATTGTCTGTGATTTTATCACAATAAGGTCTAATCCCTAATTTTTTCGCTACTGTTTGCAGTCTTATGATGAATACATCCAGAAGACCCAAGCAGAACTCAGTGGTGAACAGGGCGCAGTACCAAGCGTTAAAAGTGTGCAGAAATCATCCAGGGAAGCAGTCCCCACGCGGCCTGATCCTTTCCAAAGGTAGACCGTTTGTTTTACTTCTAGTTAATGCCTGGTCTATATATATTGCATCTTTAATGCATTGATACAACTTGTTAATCTTCTTCAGGACTGACAGTGCAACATCCTACAGGGCTGAGAGTGAGCACATAACTGACATCAGCTCCAGGTCTAATGGTAAAAAGTTTTATATTTTGGACTTTTACGTCTACTGTCATACTCCCTTTTTATTTGTGCCTAACAGTGTTTCTTTTTTATCTATCAGAAAGCACAAGTCCTAATAGATCACCGGACAGTGTAAAGGATGCTGTGACTGAGAGTATCCATGATAAATCTGCACATACGCCTGTCCCTTTCTCAACCAAGGAAGATTCCCCCAGTAATGGTCCTCTCTCTCCCACAGCGAGGGAGCCTATATTGTCTGCACATGACAGCCCCGTTTCAAGCATCCAGTCGGAGATCCCTGAAGATACACTGGATACACAGAGCAATAGATCTATCTCCCCACTTCCTGCCCTTGACCTTAAGTTAGGTAGTGAAACCCCAGAGGAAAATGTTTCCCCTCATAGGGATCATTCTTACTCTGAAGATTTTGAGTCCTCTGCAGCCTTCAAGCACTCACAGACTGAGACGCCTCAGGGAGAATTAGATGTTTCATACTCTACTACACCAGGAAGGGATATACCCGGCGAAGAGTTCTATGACCAAGATGATGAACACAGTGAGTTTAAGGCATCAAGTCCGAACCTTCGAGTGGACACAGATTTAAAGTTTCCCTTCCATGAAATTCAGCTTTCCAGTGAAATCGGTGACCCACTTGAAGGATTTAAGCTTGGTGATAGAGTCTTGGTGAGTGGAGTGCAGCCTGGCACGCTTCGCTTTAAAGGAGAGACATTATTTGCAGATGGTGTATGGGCTGGGGTAGAGCTTGACAAAGCAGAAGGCAACAATGATGGATCACTTGAAGGCAATCGGTATTTTGTTTGTTCACCACTACATGGAATATTTGCACCACCTCTGAAGATTGCATTGCTCTCATTGGAGGAACACCTGCCTTCACAAGAAGTCGGGAAGGACGTGGAAGCCTCTTTAGAGCTAAAGGAACAAGTTGATGAAGGAACTCCTTTAATAGATGACTTTGAATCACAAAACCAAGCAAAGAGCCCTTTGAAAAGCACTGAGTCTAGTGTTTCCGAGTCACACAGGACACTGATAGAGAAAGATTTGCAGGTGTCTTTACCCTCAGATACCTCCATTCCTGATGAAGAAACCCAGAAGTCAAGGACACCTCTGCTGGAGCTGACTGAAACAGGTAGTGAGGTTAGAATAAATAAGCGAGCACCAGAAGTAAGCACACTTACAGATAGTCTTCTTCAAGTCTGTCTGAAGGATACCGTTTCTTACCTCCAAAGTATACGAAAAGAAAGGGCTCAAAAAATCCAACAAAGCAATCAGGAACTGCACAGCATTGACACAATTGGTAACCTGCAAAAAGAGGACGAAAAGATAACAACAAAACAGGATGAATACCAAAAGCTGGTGAGTAGTGGGTAAGCTCGTTAATGGGCTTAGTATAGGCTGCTGACTTTTTACAGTGATGTAGTCTGAGCCCTGCAAAGGCCTGATTGGATATCTGTTATGTACTGACAGGCATAATATACTACACCACATATACCACACGTAGGCAATCAATGGAATACATGTCCAAGCCTCTGTGTGGGACTTAAAACATGAATTAAAATTCAAAAAAGTTTTATAAAAAAAAAAAAAAATTTTTTAATAATCTAAACTAAAAAAAAATCACATTATTTCACACAAAAAATTAACCTTTTTGCTGCTCATCTCCCTCTAAAAAGATGGAATAGCAAGCAGTGAAAAAGTCAGATGTGACCCAATGTGGCACAAATAAAAACTACAAGTCATCCTTCAAAAACACGAAAACATTGAGGCTTTTCATGGAGTTGTAACGGCAAAAAAAAAAGAATGGTGGACTTGCTCTGATTTTTCTTTTTCCCATTCCTCACCTGAATAAAATATAAATAGAGATATAAAATATTATACCCCAAAATTGTGCTATTGTGCTATTATTAACCTCCCCTGCCCCCCCCCCCTCCATAAAATAGCCCTAATATGGCTATGGTGATGGTAAGAAATGTTTTCATTTTCAGAATGTAATACAAAACCAAAAAACTAAAGTGCTTGGTCAATAAGGACCAAAATAGGCTAGTCACTAAGAGGTTGGCAAATCCGAGGTTTACATACCTGAGGCCAACTGAGTTATATTTTTAAGAATATATTAATACTAGTTTAGAAAACGGGGGGAATGCGTTATCTTCTCTATTTAATATTGCTATTAGCTCTAATGTCTCTTACATTTTTAAATAGGATTCTTTACATGAAGCATTTGGTGAAAAGGATGTGACAGAGTTTGAGCCAAGCCGTAACATCCTGTCCATCCTCGGGGATGAACCAGATTGGTTTGATGAAGATTATGGATTAAGCAGCCGGAAAAGTCAACAGCTTGAACTGGAACGTGCTCTTTCCTCTGGTCAAGTCTTAGAGCCAAAAACCTTTCCGCCCCGCCCTGAACCATCACCAAAGTCTGTTCAACCAGCGCCCCCACCAGAGCTCATCTTCGCTGTTCCTCACACTGTGCCAGAGGTGGAGCAGCTGGTGGAAGTGGCATTGGATAAGTTGTGGGAATGGAAGCAGCTGGGTGGAGACCTTCAGGAGATCCGAAACACTTACATCCATAACGTGGAGGAACAGAGCCCAGCATACAGTGCCTATAAAGAAGTACGCCTTCACAGTCAATGCAGATCTGTGTAAAGGGAACTTAGTAAGTTTTATCATTTCATTCTTGCTGTTATTTTCATTCTCTGCAGATGTTGTTTGACCTGGCTTTATACATATTTGAGGATATATGTTCTCCAGACCCTCGAGGATCTCAGCCTCCATGGAAGAAGCCACTTAGGGTGACTTCGTCTTATTCTCGGCGAGTAAGAGATCACAGTAACCTGACGGAAGTGAAGGTAAAATCCTGCATGTGGAAAGTGCATGTGTCCATTTATGTGCTCTGACATTTTCTCATCTGTTTTACAAACTAAATAATTTTTTTCTTTTTTTTTTTTTTAGTCTTTTCTAATCAGTGAAGTTTTAAATCTCCTGAGCCTAAAGAAGGAGCATAATCATAAAACGGACTGGCAGAGGATGATGAAGTTTGGAAGGAAAAAGCGGGACCGAGTAGTCAAAATTTTGGAAAAGTACAAAATAATACATATTACTGCAATTTGGGGCATTCTGCAATGCGATTGCGCAAACTTGTTTTATGTCTTTACACTAATTTTTACTGTTTTTAGCATTCCTGTGCCTCATTCAATGAAGGGGTGTAGTGTTGCGATAGGGGTGTGGTTTCACAGAAAGAAGTGTGGCTTGATGTGTAGCGAAATGTGCAAAGAAATGTGCCAAAAATTTGACGCAATTATTGGCAGAAACTAAGCCAACTAATACCTTGTGTGATAGACGTGTCTAAACATGCACAAGATTTAGTAACACAGATTTTTAGACTAAGTTTACACTGTATAAGTATTATACAGTATTAATAAATCTGCCCCAATTTGTTTTGCTGTGAGGCTATTTTCATTAATCACTATGACATTGCCAAGGTCTCTTTAGCGGTCTGTCTACAATGCGCTGTATCAGGTAAAAATCCAAAGGCACCTCTTAGTGGGAAACAGACCCCACCCCCCATTATCCGGAAGTGACTCTGTATCTTAGAAATAGGGCACTTGTCATTGTTAAATAGGTTTATGAGATTAGAAAAGCAAGTTTACGTTTTTCCATGAACATAACCATTCTTGTATAAGCTGCAATTTCAATTACACCCCAAAAAAGGGAATGGGGCAGAACTGCAGTGTCAGGGACATGGATAAGTGTGGTGCTGTTTCTAGAAGAAAGTAGCCATTATTTTCTGTTTTACAACCCTTTAGTTCTTCATACAGTAAAACATTACACAGCAATAATTTACGCTTATAAAAACACTGATGCACCAGGCCCTCCAGAGATTTTTGTAGGGGCTCCCTAGTCCAGTTAACCAGATCTTGATGGGATTGTTTACCACCTTCCTAACCAGTAACATTTTTATTTTTTGTTTTGTACAGTGGGGTTTTAAGCTATAAAAGCTTTCCATGCTTTTTTTCTTTTTCTCCTAATTTTTTAGATGCCTTTCTGTGATAGATGATGCTATATTTCTATAACATTATTTTAAGAAGAAAAAAAACATTGACGATTTTGCAAGTTTTCCCACCTACAAAGAATGGAGAGAGGTCTGTAATTTTTATTATAGGTACACTTCAACAGAATCTAAAAAAATCCAGAAAATAACATTACATGATTTTTAAATAATTAATTTGCATGAAATAAGTATTTGATACAATAGAAAAACAGAGCTTAATGGAGTGTAGAGGTTGGAGTGTGAATGATTGAGTGTGTGGACAGGTGCATTTATACAGGTAATGAGTGCAGAGTAGGAGGGCTTCTTAAAGAACAGGTCTGTAAGAGCCAGAATTGTTGATGATTGGTAGGTGATCATATCCTCATTTCATGCATTAAAATGCTAATTATTTAAAAATCATACAAGGTCATTTTCTGGATTATGTTTTTTTTACATTCTGTCTCTCACAATTGCAGTGTACCTACGATAAAAATTACCGACCTCTCCATTCTTTGTAGGTGGGAAATCTTGTAAAATCATGTATCAAATACATATTTCTATGTGTGTGTATATCTATCTATCGATATATATGTGTATATGTGTGTATATATATATATATATATATATATATATATATATATATATATATATATATATATATATAAAATATGTGTGTGTATGTATATATATATATATATTTATACATACATACACATATATACATAGTATATGCAGTATAATAAGGGGGAAACGTATGAGTTAGGAAAAAAAAATCTCTTTCACTTATATATTTTACATATATTACTCCCCCAATGGGTCAAGAAAAAAGGACCACTGCATCTCCTCCAGCAAACTAAACGGTTTTCTTGGCTTCCCCAATATACGCTTTTATAATTAGGCTGCTTTAGGCCGCTTTATTTCGGACTTGGCCCAACAAACTGAGATATTCAGAAATGGATCTTTGGCTATTTTTACGTAATATCTGCCTCCTGTATTTTGTACATAAGCCATTTAATAAAATACCCCTCAACATGAGAAAGAATTCCCTATTGATGCTTATTTGGTGTAAATGGCAGAAAGTGAGGTAGATAAAACAAATGAACTCGAATCTCTCATGAAACCCAGATTTTCAGGACGGTAGCCCACATCTTTAAGCTGTGGCGCCGTCGCGGTTTACATTGGGTAAGATATTTTGTAAATCCTCACACTCAAAAGCTAGACGTGATTACTGAACTTCAACAACTCTTCCCCATTAACCTACCTGTTTTCAACTATATTCAAGCAATTAGTTACATCAATAAGATTTTATTGCAACTAGGGGACAAGGAATGAGAATGTAACTTTAATTTAGTACTTCCTAGACCTCCTACTAGGAAATCTCATTTGTCCACTAATTATTCCTATGTTCTTGAGAAAATAGAATATGATGACACAACTTTGAATATCACGAAATGGCAACTAGCAGATCCACCCTAACACCAATGGTTATATTATCCGCCCTGGAAGATACTTACAAGTTGAACCCATTGTCTAGGTATACAGAAATGTTTCTAAAAATAATACATAATGCATATCTTACCCATATTAGAGGACACCGAATGAGACTGTACCCTACAGATGCCTGTTTTGAGTGTTGGGCTTTGAGGGCAGATTTGTTCCACTGTGTCTGGGACTCATACAGCAGCACTGGAGGCAGGTGGTGGACTCTATCAAACCACATTTAGTAGGTTAATTCGCCTTAAATGCCTCACCATGATGAGGATACCCATAGGGTCACTAAAGAAGATCTTCGATTGTTGCATATCTTGATGGCGGCAGCAGCAGCAAGTAAGGCGATACTTCAGATCTGGATCCAGCCGATATGCCTGTCCATTAACACTGGACAAATTTATAATCTATAAATAATATATAATGAAAATGGACTGGATTGAAGCTGCCCAACGTAAAGAGAAAAGGGTCAAAAAGTTCTTTACGCTGTGGGGCAAGCCACTTAACATCAGCTGGCCAAATATTAAACAAAAATGTAAATCTTGTTTAAGTTCCACAACTTGGTATTTAGACAATTTGGAGGGAGAGACAACCCCCTGATTAATGAGTATGAGTAAAAATAGAAGAAAAGACTCGTACTGAACTGCCAGATGCTCCCGTTCACTCCCGGCTGCCGGTACGTTCAACTAGGAAGTTAGGAGTGAACATCCATCATTCACGTGACCGCTCCAAACATGTGACCTTTCTGGCCTGTAATTGGCTAATGCTGTCACATGAACGGCAAAGGTCCAGTGCTTCAGCCGGGGTGAACGGGAGCGTCCGAGAGATAAGTATTAGTCTTCTATATTTACTTATACCACAATGAAGGAACGAGAATTAGTCAGTCCCAGAACACCCCTTTAACATACAGAGAGCACTCACGGAGACCTTTACCACTATACCTAATCCTTGATAAATAGAGTAAATCTAAGTCAGAGATTAAAGGGGATGTATCGCTTCATCAGTTCGGCTGTTCTCTTGTAGCTTGATTCTCTCAGTTCCTGAAATCCAGGAGCGTTTCTTAACTGAAGGTTGATGACATCATCCTCCCCCTTCACTGTTCATGTTCGCTCCCGAGTCAGTGTGTTCCCTCCATCCTCTCTGAGTCTACATGTCACTATGTCCTCTCCCTATGCAGTCATATTTTGTAAGACCTATTTACATAACACAGGCCTGCATTCAGTCTTCTATGAACTCAGAGCACTGATCTCGTTTCCTCTCACAGCTGGAGGTCTGTTACAGTTGAATCCAGTCTTCTATGAACTCCTCCAGAGCACAGATCCGTCTCCCTTCTATGTTTACATAAGGCACCGAGCACAATTCTGCTGTTTTCGATTATAGAAGCAGCTTCAGTGTCAATGAGAAGCTGCCAGCTGTACAGAGTGAAATTGTTGCCGGCCCTTTATTCTGAGTGAGAGAGGCAGGAATGGACGCTCCCAGCACTAGGGAACAGTGTTTACAGAAAACGAAGATAAGGAATACAGTGAAAACAAGACAGCTTTGCAATTGACATCCAATTGCAAAGTTGCTTGTTTTCACTGTCCCCTTATTCTGAAGACCATTTAATGAAATGATACAGCATCTTTAATTATACAAAGGACTTCCTGAAACCTGATGATATCTGTTTAGTGCTCCAAGATTCTCAGGGGTTTTCTGTTGAAGGGGAGAATGGCATTCTTCACTTTTCTGTGATACACCTAGTCATTGGGCGCTCCCAGTGAAGGTCTATATCTAGCATATAAACCTGGTGAGAGAATGTGACTTGTTCTAATTTTCTTTTCAGGAAACCAGAGACTAAAGCGGTACATTTTAGTTTCTAATGTTATTTTTAGATAGTTTTTTTTCTATGTTTTAATAATTTTCCCTGAGGGAAACAAAAAAGAAAATAGTGAGTTTCCATTGTTTCTTCTTGCAGATGTGATATGTATCAACCATACTTGTTTATTGTAGACAGATAAGTTATGTAACAAACTCTCTTCATACAAAATGATGTTTCCTGCTATTTGTATTGGAAACTTTAATGAAAACACTTTAGAACAATTTTTGCCTATTTCCCTTCTAACTAACTATAATATAATCCAAGGTGCAAGAGTAGTTTACTCCTCTATACCAGAAAATATAACAACGTTTCTGCTCCTTCACGGAGCCTTTGTCAAGAACAAGGAACATCATCATAATTAATCATCATTAATACAGATACACTAGTTACAGAGATCCAGTATAATATCATGTGAAGACATAAAGAGCAATCTATAATAAACCTAGCAGACTACAGTGCATAATGTGTACAGGATATTACAAACAATTACAAAATCCAAAGAAATATCAAGAATTACATAATCAGGGAGACGCAGACATAACCATAACTCACATGTTGCTGTTCCATATTGCCGTACCAAGTGGCATCCATATGCGTGACCTGTGCATGCCCAACACATCCAAGCTGATTGGTGACTGCGTGCAAGCGCGTAAGCGTCTCCAGTACTTAGACACCAAGCGCATGTCAAAGCATAATCTGAGTAATAACAAGAAAACTACCAGGGCAACGCATCACCATTTATAACAATTGAGAACTTAAATCAAAGACAATAGAACAGCTAAATAAATTACAAGAGGTATATATCGTACCTCAACCCAATTAAGGGAGAGGATCAATATCACCAAAACATGCCTGACATCATTCAGACCATAATTAAGGATCAAATTGCCCGGCATAGAAATGCGTCTATAATTAGCCTATAGTACACTACACTACACATAAAAAAGAGAAAACTTTTACACTTAAAAAGAGAATAAGCACAGAAAATTGAATCAGCAAAATAAGTGTGGGCATAGCAGTACATATTAAATAACAAATCTGTGGTTCAGCATCAGTTAGTAAGATCATTCCAGCCACCTTGATATAATCCAGAAGAGCTAAAAAAGAAACAAAAGACCTTAATTAAAATTACATAAAAAAAAAAAACCACAAAGCCTACACAAAATCAAATAATAGATTGACACATATTTATCTCATATTGCAAGCAAGGGTATGTTCACATGGTGTATTGGGGTGCGTACTGTATGCGCTGCAATACGCCGGGTGTTTTGGAAGCATGCGCTGATTAGCGCATACTTCCAAAGCATGGGGAGGGCGGGCGGCCCCACTCACATGCATTGTCAACGGCATGTAAGTTGCGCAAACAATTGACATGTCACTTCTCTCCCCGGGCGTACGATATGATCATATTGTACGCCCGGGGAGACGAGGCGCAATTCATAGTTCTCTATGAGAGTTATGAATTACCGTAATTTCAGCGTGCATTTTGCCGCGTATAAAGCGCAAATATGCAGCGAAATGTGCACCGCAATTACGCTGTGTGAACATACCCTAATACTGAAATCGACGTTCAAACCAGCAGGTATTGAGTCTAAAAATGTATTCAATTTCAAGTTTTTTGAACATTAGTAAGATGATGCCCACCCCTTTTAGGCATTGGGACATGATCAAGAATCATAAATCTAAGGTCACATTCTGTATGTCCAAGATCTAAAAAAAAATGTATTGAAACTGGGAGATCCTGACACTGTTTCCGTATAGTGTAGCTACACTTGTTTAATCGGGTACGCATATCACATTTTCCCCTACATAGAGGAGTTGGCAAGGGCACCATAATACATACACAACCCAGTCAGAACAAGTCAAAAAGAATTTAATCTTATATTCTACTGAGCTGGTAGGATGCATGAAAGAAGCACCTTTCTTCATACGAGAACAATTAACACAACCTAAACAGGGAAATCTACCATGTCTGGGTCTACCTAGGTCTACATGTATTTTCTATGGAGTGCCATGGATTTTTCTTTTTTTTGAGGAGGGAAGGGAGTGGATGATGTGTTCCATCTAAGCCAGGGGTGTCAAACTCGTTTTCATTGGGGGCCACATAAGCCTCACGGCGTACCTTAAAGGGCCGACATAATTTTAGAATTGTGTAAATGGAACTTCTCCTTAACTTTTACATTTGTACAGTATTGCTATTATAATTAGCCCTTTGAGGGGAACCAGGAAGAATATATTTCCCCCTCATAGGTAGATAGGTATGTATGACACTTGTGGGTAGATAAGTGGGTATAAAGCCCACAGTTATATCTGCCCATGAAGATAGATAGGTATTTTTGCCCCCTGTAGCCAGGTATTAATATGCCTCCTGTAGCCTGGTAGTTGCCCCATGTAGCCAGGTAATATGCCCTCTGTAGCCTGGTATATGCCCCATATAGTTCTCTGTAGCCTGGTAGATGCCCCATATAGCCCCCCCATCCCCCCAGTAGCCAGGTACATGCTCCATATAGCCCCCAGTAGCCAGGTACATGCTCCATAGCCCCCCCCCCCACTAGCCAGGTATATGCCCCATAGCCCCCAGTAGCCAGGTACATGCTCCATAGCCCCCCAGTAGCCAGGAAGATGCCCCCTGCAGCTAATGATTATAAAATAAAAAAAGCTACTCACCTTCTCACGGTCCGTGCAGCGTGGCCTAGTCCTGGAGCTGGTGTACTTACGACCGAGGAGACCCAGCGTTGCAGGGGGCATGAGGAAACGGTGCGTCGCGCCCCCTACGACGCCGTATGTATGTACAGCGCTCACCGAGCGTTGTACATACAAAGGGAGAAGGTAGGAGGGAAACAATCCCTCCTGCCTTCTCCCTGTACCAGCAGCTAAATCGACTGTGCAGCTGCTGACTGACTCGGAGAGATCGCGCGGGCCTTGTGTTTGACACCCGTGATCTAAGCTTTTTTTTTCTGCGGGCACCCAAAGTTCGTTTTTCTCTTTTCAAGAGTGCTGCTTTTTCTATTTTAATAGTAGGCCTAGTTACAGCACTGACTGCTGAAATTGGGTCTTTAAGACCCAGCAGCTCCGGCACTTAGTCGCCTGCTGAAAGGGTCGCTGCCTCTCTGTGTATCCAGCGCTCATACAAAAGAACGTAAAGTAATTTACACTGTGGTATACTTTTTATTTTATTGTCATGGTCTGCTCTATATTTTTACTATACTGTGAAAAAGAGAGCGCCTCCAGCAGGTAAATGGGGGTCTGTTTCAACATTTGGCGTCTGCATAGGGATCTTTTCTGGCACATAAGCCAGTTATGTTCACTTACCGTGATGTGCCCATAGTCTTTACCTTGCCTATGTCACATTATCTCTCAAGGAAATATCTATTCTTTCCAGGAGGGGATAATTTGTACTACTGCTTTATCCCTCTATAAAACAAGATACAGATAAAGGTGGAGTATGTAATTTAGAGGCAATTACAGCTGCTACCTAATATACATGTTACTCATGCTAATAAATTTTTTTCAAAACAAGCGTAGCATTGTACAATGATTGCATTAGCACCACTAAAGATTAAAGGCTGTAATCACCTTTTGAACCCTTTTTTTTTTATTGCATGTACTTTTATAAATGAAACAAATTTGCAATTGATCTTCATTAAAACTTTCCTGCAGTGCAAGTTGCTAGATGTTGTTCTATACTCCATCTGTCAGACAGCTCTCTGGCAGTTGCCTGTAAGGCTGTGTCTGCACAGCACAGGTTTTCCATCAGATTTAAAGCGGATTCAGTATCTAGAATCCGCCGAAAATCCGACTGTAGCCAGTGCTGTGTAGACTGCAATAGAAAATCCGTGCTGTAGTCCACACAGCACGGATTTATTCTGTTCGGTTTTACAAACGTGATGGCTCTTTCATTGGATTGCGTCAGATTCCCATACATTCAATGTACCGCAAACCTGAAAACAGACTTCGGTTCTTAGCAGAAAGCAGTCGTAGGATTTTAACCCCTTAACGACATTGGACGTAAACTTCCGTTCCAGTGTTGATAATGGGCTACTTGCAGCTAACACCCTCCGGTAACAGCACGGAATAGAGTTGGCTTCATTCCGTGCTGTTTAACCTGCAGCGTCTAAATGAACGCACCAGGAACATCCCGCGCACGTGCCACTCACACATCCCATGTCCTGCGCTACTCACACGCCAGGCATGTCCTGCACCACTCACCCGTCCTGCGCACGCGCATCCACTCCCTATTCATCCAGTGCTGGTTTCAGCTCAGAGGCCACTTGTATCTGTCACCCAAAGTATTGCATTGTAATGTCCTTTACTTTGTATAGCTTTGTGAAGAACCTGCAGGAAAATGTACAGTAAAAAAGTAAAGCTGTTAATATATATTGTTTTAGGGTATGTTCACACTGCTAATTTGGATGCTGTTTTTGGCACAGATTCCAGCCCAAAACAGCATAAAAAACTGCCTTAAAGCACCTCCATTTTCATTGATTCCTATGTATAACCGCATCATCGTTGAAACAACGTGATTTTTTTTTACTTATTTTTAGTGCTGTTTCCAGTGCTGAGAAGTGACATGTCAATTCTTGGGGTGTGTTTTGCGAGTAAAATGACCACATGAAACAATGGAGCACTTCAAAACAACATTTAAAACTCCTCACACAAGGTGCAGCACGTTTTTGGACACCGATTTGAGCCCAAAAAACGCCTTGGCACAAAATTTTAAAACAACGGCATCAAATTCTCATCAAAAGCTAGAAAGTATAAAGCAGTTTTCAGATGAAAATTTGAAGCTGGTTCGGACACTGAAAAATAAGTGTCCAAATCAGCTGTGTGAACATATCCTTACACCTCAGAGTGGCTGCGAACGCAGGGTTCCTTTGATAGGGAAAGACTGTGCTCCTTGCAAACCTTCTATTACCGATTCAGTATTCATATGGTGACAATTACCTACAGCTTGTCTACACTATACATAAAGTTGAAGGTGGAAAAATGTACTGTATATGACCATTTCTTTTAAAGTTTTGGCCATAAAAGTTAAATTTTAATAGGACATTTATTTTATTGATAATTTGATTTTAAAGACAGACACTTAAAGGGGTTGTCTCATCTCAGTTTCATAGGATGCATGAATGAAATAATGCTGCTTTGCTTTGTCACTTCCTGGTCAAGCTGTCTGTAATTAGCATATGAGCTCCATGTATTCAGATTTTTGCTAATTAGATAAATCTCATGCTGTCAGGACTAGGGAAGCTTCTAAGTTGAAGTAAACAGCAGTAATTTCTGTCTATTGTCTGAAAGATCAGATAACAAACAAGCTCTCACTGTCCAGAGTTCTGTGCTGTGTGATGATGTCACTCCCTGCTATCAGATAGAACAAACTGCAGGGTAGAAAAAGTACACAGGTCGGTCACTTGGGAAACTAGAAAGCCCTCAGAAGGTGATAGATTTTAAAAAAAGATGAACAACGCAATATATTTGGAAAACGTCTTCATGTAGTGATCCCTACATGTTGAAAGCTATTCTTTGTTGCGAGACAACCCCTTTAAAGCTCCTGTTCTGTACTCCTCATCTTTCTAACATCCACTCTTGGTTTTGGGTTTGGCTGCATGCTGTGCTCTTATTCTGATCAATACAGGTACTAAGTTATGCATATTCTTACTGAGGCTTTTTTTCCATGACAGGTACAAGAGCTGCATGAGGAAGAGGCCCAGTGGGTGAACTACGATGAGGATGAGCTCTTTGTAAAAATGCAGTTGGCTGATGGGATATTCGAGGCCTTAATCCGTGACACAATACAGGTTCTCCAGGGCATCCAGAACAAAAAGAATCAAACCCTCCATGTGTGACTAAACACTCGCCAGGTCCTAATAGCCACAGTAATTGTGGATGCACCAGCTCTCTTCACGTAAGGGGAAGGAGACACCGGGCTGTGCTGTTCCTGCAACAGAGAGCCAGAGCCTGAAGTGTAAACCATGTTCTCTGTTCAGAGAAAGCAACGAGGGCTGCAACCAAACCACCTCCTGTTCTGGACTTGATGCTACAATGAACCGGTCACGGCTGGTTTGGACTTGATTTTAAATTATTTATTGGATCAGAAATAGGAGAGATGACTTCAGTCTCTTGCTGTGACACTTTACCTGTTGGTCTACAGCGCAGGCATATCGTAGTAACCATCAGCAAGCTGCTTATAGCTCAGCGGCTTGCAAGATGTAGGTTTGTGGTAGTAGAAATGTCAAAAGTTCTCCATTGAGACAGAAGGGTGTGATACTGATAAACAGTTCAGCCAGATGTGGGTGTGTACAGCTGCCTCATCAAGTGTCCTTACCTACTTTCTTGCAATACTTGAATTGTTGGGTGTACAATACAGTGTATAGGTGATAGCAGTTTCCCCAGTTCAGTTTGGCATAAGAAAGAAGTTTCTTCAGATACACAGATTAATTTTAGGATGAGTGTGTGTAATAATTATCATTATTAAAAGGGTGTATCCTCCCGGATCAACATACTACGAAGTATTTAGCGTTAATTCCTTACATTCGTAACAGCAGGTCATTTACTGTTTTCCTTGCAGTAGTGACAACACTCGACCTGTAGTTGCGCTATATTCAGTTACTCAGAACGTCATTGATAAGTGAATGCTGTCTTGAATGACTAAGGAAAGGATAATGTATTCCGGAGAAACACTTTATAGTGTCTATCAAGAATGAGCTCTTCAGGATATATCCAAACAAGTTTTGGTAGAAGCTACAATGACCAGTTAACGCTGCTGTCACGGGACATGAACATGGTCCAAAACCACTTTATGCAGTGTTCCCCTATAGGACCTTCTAGAAAACACACACTGAACTGAAGCCAAGGAAAACAAGTCAGGTGAACTGCTCCATGAGAGACACGAGTGGATCATTAGTGGCTCTACATGAAAAGCTTCAGATCACGACGATAGAACTTGGGTAACTTGTTTGACAGTATTAAGCCCTCCCTTGTAGCAAGTTTTAAGCGACTGAAAAAGTATCTCTAAGGCAAAAAGATTCTAATAAATCCTTTACCGTTTCAGCACAGCTTGTTACCTGTTCGTTTTCAGTAGGGAAACTTGATACTTAAAGGAGTTGTCTCACTACATTGACTCATCTTAACTCAGTCCTATTTTCTTGGTTTCACTTTGAATTCAGGGGCGTGTTTACTGGCTTCCTCTAGGCTGCAGTAGAAGCCAGGTCTGTAGCTATAGCAACCAGTGCTGGCAGCCTATCGGGATAGATCAAACAGGTCTGTAGCTATAGTAACCTGAGGAGCTGATGCAGCCCATACAAGAGGGGATAATCCAGAATAGGACACTGTTAATGGACACATATTGCAAAGTGACTTGTTTTTACAAGATCTTTAACATAAAAAGTAATCCTTGTAGTGAGACAACCCCTTTAAAGCTTATGATCAATAACGTGCATATTGAATAGTATGCACAACATCAGTGTCAGAAGCTGGCATCTCGAGACTCTCCAGCTGCTATAGAAAGCAGAAGCTAGGAAGGTGTAGATGTTACTCTATCGTATTCTTTGTAGCAGTGGAGTGGCATGCACTCCTCCAGTGCTGGTTTCAGCTCAGGGGCCACTTGTACCTGTCACCCAAAATGCTGCATTGTAAAGTCCCTTGCTTTGTATAGCCTTGTGAATAACCTGCAGGAAATTGTACAGTAAAAGTAAAGCTGTAAATAAATATTGATTTATACATCTGACTTTGGCTGTGACTCGGGGTGTGGTCGTGTTTTGTCTTCTAAGAGTCATTGCTTATAATACTAGAGTAACATGGATTTGCTTCATGAATGCAAGCTGCTGACGCCCAGTCCATTTCAGACTTAATTACTAAGGACATTTTTTATTACTTCAGTTTTAGGCAGTGTTAATGTATCATGCCAGCTAGGTGTGTGAAAAGCAAATATCTTAATATCCCAATATAAAGTACTTGGAGAACCTTGGGATTTGTACAGTGCAACAAATGGTTTATTGTATTTCTTGATGAATACATCCAACAAACCACAATATTCCTTCTATTATAATGACAGGGAGAAAAAAATATCCCCAGATATAATACCCGGTATTATCACCTAAAAAAAGCCAAACCACAAGAAACATCAAATAACTTCAGGCAAAAATAAAAAAAAACACACTTAAAATATAGCTTTTAATACAACAATATAATAAAAGGGGAAAATAATCCCTACGAGCCCTATTAATGTCTATCTATTTACACTATATGAAGATAAACGGAGTAACCACCCTGAAAAAGGGCGACCCCGTATAGCTAACTAAATCCCTACAATTCCCTAAAGCAATACCAGGACAAAAAGGAAAATAATACCAAAACAAAAATGTGTGAAATTAATCCATCACCACCAATTAACAATTACTACATGAACAAATAACCTATATCTATCCCTCTATCCCAACGCGTTTCTTCCGCTGATCAAGCGGATTCATCAGGGGATAGTACAAAAAGCATCCAAATGATATTGCCAAAAATAAAAAATATATGCTTACGTCCCTTTTTGTGCCATAATGTGTAGACAATCCAGATGGAGGACAAGGGATCCTGCTAGATTCAAGTAAATAATGCAGGGAGCATGATGTGCTGCATGTTAGAACCAACATTGCTGTTTAAATAGTGAGGATCTAAAGCATTCCACCGGAAATACGTAACCCCGTCTGCTCGGTAATGATCAATACGGGCTGGAAGGCGCTACTAGAGGAATCCCGATTCACACAGGGCGCAAGCGCCCCCAGTAGTCGCGTCCGGCGTTGCCAAGCAACAGTAAACGAAGCCCCGCTGATTATAGATGTCGCTCGCAGTGAGAGAACAGGCGCAGATAGAACTAAGCGCCGCCGTGATGCTCAGGTGAGTGCCTGCGCATGGCCCAGCTGAATAGCTGCTAAGACAGAAACAAAAAACAACAATAAGCCGCAGCGCAGAGTATTAAAGGGCATCTATTGAGTGCTACAAATAAAGACCAGGCGCCCCAGACAGAAGACACAGATAAACATGAATGTAAAATACCCATATATCTAACAATTACTACTAACATAGAAGATAAATAAAATGGGAAAATATAAATATAGGACACCTGGAATAATATAGATTACGAAAGATAGTCCAGCTCACTACTTGTTAACCAGCAACGAACAAAATGTAGAGCAAAGACAAAACATAAGGGCAAATTCAATGTTACCATAGAAAGATAAACAAAGATAGGAGATATAAAGGTAAAAATTATATCAATGTCTGATACGGGGGATCAGATAAACAATACAAGAAAAATCAGATAAACGATACAAAAGAAAGGGACTCATTTAATCCAAAAGGCTGAACAGTTTTAAGGCGGAATATCCAATTGGCTTCTCTTTGCAAAATCTTTCTCTCAAAGTCACCCTTACGAGGTGATGGATACACTACCTCTATGACTGAGAAAGAAATTGCTAACGGATTGTCACGGTGTCTCAGATTCATATGTTTAGCAAGTGGGGTGTCGCAAACATGTTTAACATCCCCTATGTGTTCGAGAATTCTCCTCCTCACTTCCCGGATGGTCTTTCCCACATGCATTAGGGGGCATGGGCATGTGGCCTGATAAATCACCCCTTTTGTTTTACAATTAGCAAAATCATACAATTTAAAAGACTTGCCAGTAATAAGATTTGTCACACATTTAGAGACCCGAACATATTGGCAAGCCCTACAATTACCACATTTAAACATGCCTGTAATACTTGGACGAAGCCACATTGTAGTTGGCGTGGGCGGAGAGAAATGACTATGGACCAACGAATCACCAATATTTTTAACCCTGCTATAGGTAATACTCGGATGTGCGTCGACAAAATTCTTGAGAGAGGGGTCCTGAGATAAGATGGGCCAAAAATTTGAGATGATATCCCTAACCTTTTGTGAAGCAGAATCAAACGTACCCACTATCCTGACTGTACTAGAGATCTCTGGTTTCTTCTTCTCGGACAGCAGGGACGCTCGATCCGCTGAACAGGCAAATTGATAAGCTTCAGACAGTATAGCCGGTTCTAAAAATCTAGTCCTCAGAAAGTTAGCCTCTTGTTTAAATGATGGTACTGAAGAACAATTCCTCCGAGCCCGGATGTATTGTCCTTTCGGTATGCCGCGCCGTAGTGGGAAGGGATGGTGGCTATCCCAACACAGCAAGTTGTTTCCTGCTGTCAGCTTGCGGTATAAAGAGGTCTCCAATGCCTCATGAGATCCTTTAGAGATTATGACATCCAGGAATACCAATTCGGATCTATGTATTACAGAGGTGAATCCTAAACCAATCTGATTGATATTAAGTTGGTCAACGAATTTTTGAAAAAGGATATCTGACCCTGTCCATAGGATGAAGACGTCGTCTATATAACGCCCACAGAACAGGATGTAATCCTGGAACTCCCCTAGCTGTTCTGAGAATACTATTGTCCTTTCCCACCAGCCCAGGAGGAGATTAGCATAAGAGGGAGCACAAGGGCTCCCCATAGCTGTCCCCCTGAGCTGGTAGTACCAACGACCATTAAATAGGAAAAAATTATGGGTCAATACATACTCAAGTAGTTTTACTACAAACTGCCCATGGGCACGCAAAAAGGTACTTCTCGTGTCTAGAAAAAATTGGACAGCCTCCAGACCTGCATGGTGGGGAATAGAACTATAGAGTGCTTCCACATCTATACTACAAAGCCAGGTGTTAGAATCCACATTAATCCCATCTAGTTTAGACAAGAGATCAGTCGTATCTCTAATGTAAGATGGTAAAGACAAAACTAGAGGGGCCAGGATCTTATCAATATACAAACTTGCATTCTGTGTGGGGCTATTTATACCCGAAACAATAGGGCGGCATTTAAGGGGACAGAGCCCCTTATGGACTTTAGGCAGTACATAGAAGGTAGCCATTTGTGGAAAAGTTGGTAACATGAAATCAAATTCGTGTTTATTGATCAAGCCCAAAGACAAACCCTCTTTTAGTATGGATTCAAGTTCAGCCTTAAAACTAGATACTGGATTCTAACACCTGGCTTTGTAGTATAGATGTTGAAGCACTCTATAGTTCTATTCCCCACCATGCAGGTCTGGAGGCTGCCCAATTTTTTCTAGACACGAGAAGTACCTTTTTGCGTGCCCATGGGCAGTTTGTAGTAAAACTACTTGAGTATGTATTCACCCATAATTTTTTTCTATTTAATGGTCGTTGGTACCACCAGCTCAGGGGGACAGCTATGGGGAGCCCTTGTGCTCCCTCTTATGCTAATCTCCTCCTGGGCTGGTGGGAAAGGACAATAGTATTCTCAGAACAGCTAGGGGAGTTCCAGGATTACATCCTGTTCTGGGGGCGGTATATAGACGACGTCTTCATCCTATGGACAGGGTCAGATATCCTTTTTCAAAAATTCGTTGACCAACTTAATATCAATCAGATTTGTTTAGGATTCACCTCTGTAATACATAGATCCGAATTGGTATTCCTGGATGTCATAATCTCTAAAGGATCTCATGGGGCATTGGAGACCTCTCTATACCGCAAGCCGACAGCAGGAAACAACTTGCTGCGTTGGGATAGCCACCATCCCTTCCCACTACGGCGCGGCATACCAAAAGGACAATACATCCGGGCTCGGAGGAATTGTTCTTCAGTACCATCATTTAAACAAGAGGCTAACTTTCTGAGGACTAGATTTTTAGAACGGGCTATACTGTCTGAAGCTTATCAATTTGCCTGTTCAGCGGATCGAGCGTCCCTGCTGTCCGAGAAGAAGAAACCAGAGATCTCTAGTACAGTCAGGATAGTGGGTACGTTTGATTCTGCCTCACAAAAGGTTAGGGATATCATCTCAAATTTTTGGCCCATCTTATCTCAGGACCCCTCTCTCAAAAATTTTGTCGACGCACATCCGAGTATTACCTATAGAAGGGGTAAAAATATTGGTGATTCGTTGGTCCATAGTCATTTCTCCCCACCCACGCCAACTACAATGTGGCTTCGTCCAAGTATTACAGGCATGTTTAAATGTGGTAATTGTAGGGCTTGCCAATATGTTCGGGTCTCTAAATGTGTGACAAATCTTATTACTGGCAAGTCTTTTAAATTGTATGATTTTGCTAATTGTAAAACAAAAGGGGTGATTTATCAGGCCACATGCCCATGCCCCCTAATGTATGTGGGAAAGACCATCCGGGAAGTGAGGAGGAGAATTCTCGAAACCATAGGAGATGTTAAACATGTTCGCGACACCCATTGCTTAAACATATGAATCTGAGACACCGTGACAATCCGTTAGCAATTTCTCCTCAGTCATAGAGGTAGTGTATCCATCACCTCGTAAGGCTGTGTTCACACGGCTTATTCCCGACGGATTTGTGAGCCGTATTGAGCTCACAAATCCGCCGTGAATAAGGGACGGGGGCGGGGCCGGAGCGCGGCGGGGGCGCCGCTCCCGGCCCCATAGACAATGCAATGTTTATGGCGCGTCCGCGCCGGAAATAAATTGCCTGTCCGTTTATCACCGCCCGGCGGATTAGCCGAGCGGGTAGGAGCGACGGAATCCATGTTCTCTATGAGAGCAGTGGATTACCGTAATGACAGGGACGGATTGGCGCCGTACTGAAGCGCAAATCCGGCGCGGAGTATGGCGCCAAACCGTGCCCAAATAAGCCGTGTGAACGAGGCCTAAGGGTGACTTTGAGAGAGAGATTTTGCAAAGAGAAGCCAATTGGATATTCCGCTTAAAACTGTTCAGCCTTTTGGATTAAATGAGTCCCTTTCTTTTGTATCGTTTATCTGATTTTTCTTGTATTGTTTATCTGACATTGATATAATTTTTACCTATATATCTCCTATCTTTGTTTATCTTTCTATGGTAACATTGAATTTGTCCTTATGTTTTGTCTTTTATCTACATTTTGTTCGTTGCTGGTTAACAAGTAGTGAGCTGGACTATCTTTCGTAATCTATATTATTCTAGGTGTCCTATATTTATATTTTCCTATTTTATTTATCTTCTATGGTAGTAGTAATTGTTAGATTTATGGGTATTTTACATTCATGTTTATCTGTGTCTTCTGTCTAGGGCGCCTGGTCTTTATTTGTAGTACTCAATAGATCCCTTTAATACTCCGCGCTGCGGATTATTGTTGTTGTTTTTTGTTTCTGTCTTAGCAGCTATTCAGCTGGGCCATGCGCAGGCACTCACCTGAGCATCACGGCGGCGCTTAGTTCTATCTGCGCCTGCGCCCGTTCTCTCACTGCGAGCGACATCTATAATCAGCGGGGCTTCGCTTAGTGTTGCTTGGCGATGCCGGACACGACTACTAGGGGCGCATGCGCCCTGTGTGAATCGGGATTCTTCTAGCAGCGCCTTCCAGCCCGTATTGATCATTACCGAGCAGACGGGGTTACGTGTTTCCGGTGGAATGCTCTAGATCCTCACTATTTAAACAGCAATGTTCGTTTTAACATGCAGCAAATCATGCTCCCTGTATTATCTACGTGAATCTAGCAGGATCCCTTGTCCTCCATCTGGATTGGCTACACATTATGAATACATCCAAGACAGTTTTGCTGCAGAAATTTCCCATCGCAAATCCACAGGTAAATATCTGCAAGAGATTGGATTTAAATGCGGATTTTACCCCATTCAATTCATTGGGTTAAATCAGCAATAGAAATTGACATTTAAAAATCTGCACTGCATATCAATTTTCACACAGACAATTTCCACCATCTGCGCAAGGAATCTGTAAAATCCCATCCGCAATGGCGATACTGTAATCTGCTGTGGATTTCCTCTGTGCACTCACCCTTGTAGAGCTGACATGCAGCATCTCTTGGTTTAGAACCGGAAATGCGGCATAGCAACTGAAATAAGTGTAAAAGCAGTTTTTATGGTAAGGTCCAGGTAATCACAAGTGTACATGTATGGAGCAGACCACAGGACAGATGCACATTTAACAGGTATGCAGAGGCACATTTCAGCCCAGACAGCACAAACCCTTTAGAACGTGGTATCTTTTTTAGTGAACAAAAGTTTCTTTCCAATGTGTTGTTCAATATTTTTTAAGAACCAATTATTTTCATGTATGCTTCTTCTCAAACCTCCTGTGCCACCATGCAGTGCTACATCAGTAGGTGGCGCAGAGTCCTCGCTCTTTTCCCTTTGAGCTTTTTTTTACTGTATCTAAGTTTAAGTTTAGCGACCATGGCGTATAAGTCTCAACACACCTAAATGGTGCCTCACCCTAATGAAAAATGTTACATTTTTTTATGCTACATCTAGAGCTTCTACCTCAGCCAACCAGTTCTCTACTCTGCACTGATGAGAGCCAACACCCGAAACAACTTCATAGAGATGAGTATCTGATTTGGCTTTATTCCCTGTCAGATTGGAAGGCTCAGCAAGTTGGACGTGACTTGAACGCTGCATCCAAAGGTAACGCAGAGTTCTAGCTGTTGTGTTCTGCTGGTAATGCTTTCCTACTGTAGACTGACCAATGAAGGCTCAATGATCATGATAATGAAGGTACCTAGTTGGCCTTCCCAGCAGAGCAGTAGCAATGCACACTACAGCCACAGAACCCCATTGACCTGAGTAAATATTTACTGACAAAAACCTGTTTAAAAACAAGTTTGACACCTTGCCGTACCTGAACATATGAGTACGTCCTGATGATAGTAAGCGGCTTTGTAGTGGGATCATGCTGCAATTGGCTGTTTGACCCTTTAGATGTCACAGTACCTAAATGAATGATAAACGGTGCTGCGCACCATTCCTTACTCTGATTGGAATCCCTATGGTAAGATCGCTGATCAGTTAAAGGGGATTTGCCAGGACGCAAGTTTTCTTACCTTCCTTATCAGCACCGGGAGAATGTCAACAAATCACGCCGAGTCATGAAGGCTGCAGGGCTGAGAGGGAGGGGGTGAGTAAGGAGTGAGGAAGAAGGGAGCGTCTCAAAACTTAAGTGAAATAATAAACAGTACAACAGTGGATTCTCAATACAGCAAGACACAGCCTCATAGACTGCACTACCCGGTGCCTTAAGAGTTCATTCATTTTGCCTGTCATCTGATAAGAAGTGTTTCAAGCAAGCGGCCTGTCAGCTCCTGGGTCGTGTCTAGTGGAAGCTTTCAGGTAACTAAGGGGAATTTAGAAATGCTGTAGCTCACAGAGTCTTCACTTTTTGTAATCACATATATTTAGAAAAGTGATTAAATACCCATTTTGGAGGTTCCCATGTCAACATTACATGATGGCAAAACCCCTTTAACATGGCAGCTGGAAGTTTGGTGAAGGGTTTCTATCCCTGCCATGTTTTTCTGTTTTACTACTTCCTGCCCCAGACAGGAAGTAGTAAAACCACCATATTTGTGCACTCCATTTCATTGTAGTAAAATGCAATAGGCTGTATAAATGATCAAGCACCCTAGGGGGAATCAAATTTACAGTAAAAAAAAAAAAAAAAATAGTTCAAATTTGCCATTTTACAAATAAAAAAATCAAATAAAGTTACACATAATTGGTATCAGTGCATCAAGAACAAGTCCGATCTATTAAAACATAACTTAATTTATTCCATACGCTGAACACCATAGACGAAAAACTATTTCAAACGCCAAAATTGCGTTTTCTTTTGGTCATTTCACATCCCCTAAAAATTGGAATAAAAGTGATCAAGAGTTGCATGTATTCCAAACTGTTACCAATAAAAAGTACACTTCAGCCCGCAAAAAATGCCCCATACTCAAATCTGTAGGTAGAAGTAAAAAAAAAAAAAAAAAAAAAAGTTATTGGTCGCAGAAAATGGCTGCATGGCATGAATTTGACAAATAGAAAATGTTTGGATATTTTTTTTTTATTTTTATTTTTTTAAAGGTACCAAGACAACGAAAACCATACACGTTTGGTATTGCTGGATTTGTATGAACCTGTAAATAACACAACATTTAGGCAATGTTCACACGGCTTATTCAAGCCGTAATTGCGGGACACCGGCCCCATAGACATTGCATTATCTACGGCGCGTACGCGCCGTAAATAATGTGCATGTCACTGCGGCGGATTCGCCAAGCGGGGAGGAGCGACGGAATCCATAATTCTCTATGAGAACTGTGGATTACCGTAATGACTGGGACAGATTGGAGCCGTACTGCAGCGCAAATACGGCGCGCAGTACGGCTCCAATCCGCGCCCAAATAAGCCGTGTGAACGAGGCCTTATACTGAAGATTGAACACTGTAAAAACAAACCCTCCGAAAACATGGCACAAGTGTGTTTTTTTCACATTTTGCCCCACTTAGAATTTTTTTGCGGTTCCCAGTATATTCTATGGTACGATGAATGACACCATTAGAAAGTACATCTTGTTCCGTGAAATAAAAGCCTTCATATGTCTATGTAGGTGGAAAAATAAAGTTATGGCTGTGGAAAGGGAAAAACGAATGTGAAAAAAAATAGGCTTGGTCGTTAAGGGGTTAAATCTATTGGCCGTTTCTCAAATTTTGCAGTTAAAAAAGAGATTTCAAACTAAAAAGAATTGAACATGAATTTATGATAGACCATAAAATCAATACAATTCCTGGCAACCCTGAGCCTGCAGTTTGCAAGAAAACCATCAGAGTTTTAATGCAAAGCTTCATAGAGGGGCAGTATTGGAAGTTTGGCTAATACCTGAAGAAGATCATGTAATTGCAATAATATATGATGCATAATGATGTTTTCACTGCTATGCTATGATTAAGGGTCCATGAGACCTGAAACGCGTTAGCTCTGGTGCTACGGGTCTTTGTTACTTTATCTCCGATGTAAAATAAAGTCAAGTGCTATTTGGCGAACCCTGGATGTCATTCTTATCCTTTTATCGATGTACATTTGCCTTAGCAAGTCCGTGCGTCTTCGGGTAAGCTGGTATCCATATTGGATTATAAATGTTTTAACTGTAGTATTTTCTGTTTGATAAAGGTTTCCCCTTCTCCTAGAAAAATACAAACCTCATAATCATTTAATATGAATTGTCATAATATCTGCCACGGTGCATGCCCCCTCAAGTTGAAAGTCTTTGGAGGCAGGTTTAAAACGATGTGGCTTCAAACCTGGCATGGAGAAAAAGCCACATTCGTATCATCAAATAACTACTGCAGTAATTATTCATAAATTTTAATAAAAGATTTTTTTTTCTTTTTGGGGTTGAATATGTGCTCACATAACCTGGTTATAGACTGCAAATAGCTTATTCTAAAAAAAAAAAAAAATATAGCAATGGACTCTACAAATCCTTTGCCAATATAGCTAAATTTTTTTTGTATAATATTACTTGTGATGGGGAATTTCTCAAAAAAATCGATTTCGGTAACTTCGCCGGATTTTCCGACAAAAATCGTTTCGTTCAAATTACTTCGACACGAATCGGTTAAAAGCAGCTATTTTCCAGTGCAAGAGCCTGCAGGGTGTGCGAACATTGTTCCATGCTTAAATATGCAGAGGGTGCTTGATTTGGTCTTCATACAATGTTGGTTTTAGTATGACACGCAGTGATGATGGCCGCCGCTCTTAGAATCGTTCACTATAAAATCTACCTGGGCACTTATGAGGGCAAAAAAACTAACCAAAATACTCAAGCGGGAATGTAGCCTGATAAAGTCATGGCGAGCACTGGCTGGGAAAAAACTTGCTGAAGAGTTCAGGTGGCAACATTAGTGACTGTGTGTGGAGGGGGTGACGCAGCAGCCACAGCAGCATGAGTCTGGCAGAGTGGCACAATGCCATTCTGGAGTGGCCAAAACTGGAGGAAGCCAGAATGGCAAAATGGAGCTGAGAGGGAGGTCACGGCGGCCGCAGATGAGGTAAGGCAATGGCACAATGAATTCTGGAGGCGGGCCAAAACGTATTAGGCACAGAGTGCACATTCACACAGTGTGGGAGGTCACGGCGGCAGGCAGTATGAGATCAGGCACGTGGACCTATGACATTCTGGAGCGGCCAAAACAGTAATAGGCCACGAGTGGCACAATCACACAGTGTGGAAGGTCACGGCGGGCAGCAGTATGAGATCAGGCAGTGGGCACAATGACATTCTGGAGGCGGCTCTAAACAGTATTAGGCCACAGAGTGGCACAATCACCAGTGTGGAGGTCACGGCGGCAGCAGTATGAGATCAGGCAGTGGCACAATGATCATTCTGGAGGCGGGCCTAAACAGTATTAGGCCACAGAGAGTGGCACAATAAACCAGTGTGGAGGTCACGGCTAGGCAGCAGTATGAGATCAGGCAGAGGCACAATGACAATTCTGGAGGCGGAAAAAAAAAAAAAAGAAAAACAGTATTAGGCCACAGAGTGGCACAGTCACACAGTGTGGTGGTTCACGGCGGCAGCAGTATGCGTTCAGGCAGTGGCACAATGAAATTGGATGGTGGCAAAAACAGTATTAGTCCACAGAGGTGGCACAATCACACAGTGTGGAGGTCAAGTCATCTGCAGCTTGAGATAGGCGAGTGGCACAATGACCTTCTGGGAGGTGGCCAAAACAGGAGGACGGTGAAGCCACAGAGTGGCACAATGACTGAGAGCGGAGGTCACGGCTGCAGCGCATGTGGTCAGGCAGTGGCACAATGACACGTGTGGAGGACATGGAGCAGCCACTGCAGCAGCTTGAGGTCGGACAGTGGCACAAATGGACACAGAGTGGATGTCACAGCAGCAGCAGCATGAGGTTCATAGAGTGGCACAATGACGAGTGTTGAGGTGGGTGGCAATACCTGTCCTGGTAAAGATGGTGGTAGGCAAGATGGAGAAGAAACTGTCAGCAGATGTGTGGCAACGGCGGGTGGCGGCATCATAATAGGGCTGATGCAGGTAGTTTGAAACCCCAGAACTGAAGACCTAAGGCATTGGGATTTGTGTGGAAATCTGGTCGATCCACGGCCTGATTCATCTTGCAAAGGTCATCAGTTCCCACAATTCCCGTGGACAAGAGGGGTTCTCCTTGGGGTTTAATGATGGCCCCGCGCAATGAACACCCGCTCTGGATGGGGCCACACTACTGGCGGGCAGGACAGCTTCTCGTCTGCAAATCGGCAAAGTTTGCGGCCACACATCAGTTTGGCTGCCCAGTAGTCCAGGGATCTTCTAACTGAGGTGGCAGAGTGATGTCCAAGTAGGCACAACTGTTGGTTCAGGGACTGATCCAGGTCTGCTGGCTGCTGCTGACTGGCGGACTGCCTCCTCCACTAGGCGGTTGAAGAAGCTGCTCATCAGTGACTCCAGATTAGGTTACTTCTTGATTGGGTGGTTACTGCTCCTTACCCCCAACCTTCCCCAGCAGCCGCGGCCTGTAGTACGTGGAGCGCTGAGGATCCCCCGGGTCAGACCTGTCAGGGAGGGAACGATGCGCCACATAGGCAGCGGCCAATGTTTACGGAGGATTTCCCTATAGATATTTGAGTTTGTCCTTCCCTCTCAATAGCTGGGAAAAAGGCTCCCATTTTGGAACGGTTAGCGAGGGTCCAATAGGGTGAGAGCCAGAAGTCATCCTCTGCCGGATGCTGACTATTACGGCTGTCCTAGCCAGGCAATAAGCATGCTGCGGGCATTGCACAAGTGACTCCGATGGGGCTCCCTGCCTCCATTCTCCACTGTTACTGCCACAGGGCTTGGGTCATCTGCCTCTCTATCTCATCTCCATCACCTCTCCAGCTGCTCCTGCTCCTCCTCTCTTGTCTCCTGGTAGAAAATCCACTCATTTCACCAAACAATGCTTCTGCTCAATGTCCTCCTCCTTCCTCCTCCTCATTTCAGTCCCACACCGGACTCATGTGGCCACGAGATGTATTCACCACGTCTCCAGTCCCCTGCCAGGAAGATTTTTCAGGCATCTGTTCCAGGACATGAATCAGTGGAATGACGTTATTTCAGCACATAGTCCTGGCGGGATGAACAAATAACGTGCTCTCGAATGCCTCACAAACGGCAGGTGTCACGCGTGAGCTGCCACTGGTGACATCAAAGTTCACAGGGGAGTACTTCGTCTGCCTGGATCATCAAAAAATCGTTAATGGCCTTTCTCTGTTCATACAGTCGGTCCAAACATGTGCAGGTGGATTCAGCGGGTATTGGAAACAAAACATAAAAAAAAAACAAACTAAAACAAAAAAAAAAAATCCCCCAAACAAAAAAGAACAAAAAACCAAAAAAAAAAACCAAAAAAAAACAAAAAAAAAAAAAACCCATATAAGAAAAAAAAAATACCCCCATAACATCCCAAACTAAAACAAAAACCGAAAAAAAAAAAAAACACCCCCAAAAAACAAAAAAACAAAAAACCCAAACCCACAAAAAAAAAAAAAAAACCCCTAACCAAAAACTCAAAAAACCAATAAATATAAAAAAACACAACCAAACAAACAAAAAAACAGAAAAAAAACAAAAAAACAACCAAAAACAAAAAAAAAAAAAAAAAAAACAGTCGAAAAAAAAAAAAAAACAAAACCCAAACCACCACCAAAAAAAACACAAAAAAAAACAAAACCAAAAAAAAAAAAAAACAACCAACCAAAAAAAAAAAAACCCCCAAACCCCATAAAAAAAAAAATAAAAAAAAGCAACTACTCAAAAAAAGCAAAAAAAAAAATAACATCCAAAATCAAAAATAAAAAAAAAAACAAAAAAAACCCACCAAAACAAAAAAAAACCACAAAAAAAAAACACCAAAATAAAAACAACATAACATAAAAACCCACAAAAAAAAAACCCCAAAAAAAGCAAACAAAAAAAAAAAAAAACCACCCCCAAAACCCCACCAACAAAAACTAAAAAACCCATAACCCCAAAAACAACAAAAATAAAAAACCTAAACCCAAAAACCATAAAACAAAAAATAAAACCATAAAAACCTCACTTACAAAAAACTAACAAAACAACTAACAATACCCAAAAAAAAAAAAACCCAAAACAATTCGCATATCGAGAGGTGTTGGGGGAGGTCGTCTGCCGCTGCAATTCGGAGAGAGAGGGTGTTCTGGATTTGTGACGAATGGTAAAGTGCATGCCACAGTTTCCTGGCCCATTTTTCAGAAATGTTCTGTAGATCGGTGGAAGACTTCAGGAACCTTTCACAACCAGATTTGAAAACACATGGCCTTGCAGGGCGCATAATGGACCTTCCCTCCTTCGAATGCAGCGGCGGACACCATGTTCCTCCATTGTCGTCACCATGGTTCGATTGCTGTTTGGCGCGGAGAGAAAGCACACATCGATTCTTGCTGCATGACCGGTGCAGTTCTCCCCTGTGTGACTTCGTTTCGCGATGCAAGCCAGGTGTTAGAACTGCGTGACACTCAGTGCCCAACACATGCTAGGGTATGTTGGGAGCTGTACTTGTGGAAGGATGAGGTGGTGGTGGTGGTGGAGGTGAGGAGGAGGCGGAATTGGCGCAGGTGCAGCAAGTTTGACAACGTGGAGGAGAATGCGGCGTCTCCTGGTCCAAGTTGTGGGGTGTGCCTGGGGTGGAAGCACATTCACCAGTGGGGCCGTTATAGAAGGACATGTTATGGCCCTGACCGTAGCTTCAGCTCCATACGTCGCGATTGCCGTTTTGCACCTTGGAACAAAACCGATAAGCTCATAGGAGCAGACCCACCTTATGTTCTTACATTTATTTATGAAGTGCTGTGGTTACTGCCTTTTTGGAAAAGAAATTACGGCTTGGGAACTCTCCATTTCGGCTCGGCACAAGCCATTAGTTTTTCTTTCTCTGAACGGTGCAGGTACCCATTTGGAAAGGGAGGGACCTGCAGTTCCAACAACTCTGGACAGGAGCACGGTAAGCTGCTGCACCTTAGGATGGTTGGCGTGCATTCTGTGTCTCTTTGCTATCGCCTCGCTGAACGACTGCTGGCGCCCGTGAGTGTGAAGGAGCAGGAGCATCTGGGTCGGGAGATGATGTCAAAGACGAACAGCTCCCTTCTGGCAGAGTGGTGGAGCTTGACTGGGCTGCAATGGCATGCGTGCAATGGGCGCTGCTGCTGTTGCTGCGGCGGCAAGGATGGACCTCCACCATTCTGAAAGCCACGTTTCTCCCAGGCCACCGTTTGGTGACGCTGCATTGTGCTGCATGTGTTGACGCAGGCCGTGGTGGCCAACGTTTAGCTCCCTTGTCCACCTTCACTTTCTGCCCACTGATTCTAATATACCATTATTCGGCTCCTACGGTTGTTTAGCAAAGAACTTGACACACCGCCGAGTATCGGATTTTTACCGCCACGCTCGCACTGTGTGACTTACTTGCGCCGCTGTACCTCGCTGAGCCCTGTGCTGCTACTTTCTTGGACTGCGAAGGGGGGTTTCGTACCCGTGGCGCTTGGCTCCCGACCTCACACTGCTGCTATCCTGCTGACTCACGGGCCCACGACCCACTTGTTGGCTGCGCGGCTGCCTGCTGACGCGCACAAGCTGACGCCCCTTTCCTGGCGATGATGAAGCCCTTGCCTCACCGGCTCCCAAGTGCGGTCGGTAATCATCATCTATTTGGTGGTTTCATCGTCACTGCTGTCCTCATCCACCGGTAATTGGTAGTCCCGAGGCTGGACCTCTCACACTGACTCCCATTCCTCTCACATTCTATTACTATGCGCCTATGCAAATAGCAGGTATATTGGCCCCATTTCTTTCGCTGCAAGTAGTGTGATGCCTCCTCAAATTGTTCATCCTCGCTATATAGTGGCGCTAGCCCAGACCACATAGTAGATCTTGGCGAGGGAAAAAGGATGGGACAGAGGCGGATGAGGAAGGTGAGGGCCGCTCTGGACCACTCCGGGCCATGCCAACTAATGGTTGTGTCGGACGGTCCCACCGACTTTGGCTGGGGGTTGTCAGATAGATGTCATCTGGGGAGGAAGAGGCTGACCTAGTCAACCAATCCAAGAACCCTTGGGTTGTGAACAACACACCGGCCGCTAGTGAAGCGGCTGTTGTGGCCTCACCGAGTGACCCTGCTGCGAGTCCCTTGCTGTGTGCGACCTGGGGCTGTTCCAGGTATGTTTTGTGGCCATGCCACTCGCAGGTGCAGGCCTGCCACCTCTCTGTCTGACATTACTGTTTGTTCTAAAAATGTACAGAACTGTATGATGTTGATATCTGTATATGATATATTTACACCCTGTTTTTGACTCCAATGAACCCTGTAACAACTTGGGTAACCCTTGGATATAAATTGTCGCTCCACAATGGCCAGGAAAAATTTATGTATGTGTTGTTTAAATTAAAAAAACACTGTGTGTTGTATTAAATGTAAAAGCACAAACAGGCTTTAATTTACCTTTCGGACATGAATTAGGCTGACGGAAAAATGTATAGTTTTTGGCGTTGAAAAAGCGGGTTTATTTTTGTCAGACACCAGCAAAATCAACGCATTAATTAACACCTGGATGTAAATTGCGCCAAGAATGAGCCCTCAAACTTGTAGCTTTGTAGCGTGTTACAATGGTGGTTTTCTACGCCAACAACATGAGATACAGTTGTAAGATTAACCTTTGCTTGAGAATTGGCTACAGGATAAATGTATATATTTGTGTTTGAAATGAAAAAGACGGTTTATTTTTGTCAGCACACCAGCAAAACAACGCTTTAATTACCCCCTGGATGTAAATGGCGCCAAAGAATTGAGCCCACAAAATAGTTGCTTTGTAGCGTGTTACAAATGCGCGTTTTTCTAGCACAAACAAGAGATACAGTTGTTAATTACCTTTGCTTGTGAATTACGGTACAGGAATAATTTATATATTTTGGCGCTGAAAGAAGGTTTATTTTTGTCAGCACACGCAAAACAACGCTTAATTAACCCCTGGATGTAAATTGCGCCAACAAAGAATTGAGCCCCACAACAATAGTAGCTTGTTTAGCGTGGTACAAATGTGTGTTTTCACGCCACACAACAAAGATACAGTTGTAATTAACCTTGTGCTTGTGAGATTAGGCTACAGGAAAAATTTTAGATATTTGGCGTTGAAAAAGAGGTTTATTTTTGTTCAGCACACAGCAAACAACGCTTAATTAACCCTGGATGTAATATTGCGCCCAAAGAATTGAGCCCACATGCTATTGCTTTGTATGCGATGTTACAATTGCGTGTTTTCTACGCCACACAAACAAGGTTGACAGTTGTAATTAACCTTTGCTTGTGGTATTAGACTACAGGAAAAATTTATATATTTGGCGTTTGAAAAAGACGGTTTTTTTTTTGTCAGCACACCAGCAAAACAACACTTAATTAACCCCTGGATGTAAATTGCGCCAAAGAATTGAGCCGCACAAACTAGTAGCTTTGTAAGCGTGTTACAATTGCGTAGTTTTCTATGCCACTCAACAAGAGATACAGTTGTAATTAACCTTGGCTTGTGGAAATTAGGTACAGGAAAAATTTATATATTTTGGCGTTGGAATAAAGACGGTTTCTTGGGGTTCAGACACAGCAAACATACGCTTTATTAACCATGGATGTAAATTGCGCAATAGAATTGAGCAGCCAAAATGTTGTGATATTTGTATTGTAAAAACGCTGTTTCTTTAATGGATACAACAGGAACTGGCTTAGATCCCACGTTGGATATTAAATGTATATGCAGCTGCAGTGGACGCACACTGATTTCAGATCCAATACCCAAAAAAATTAGAGAAATAGACATTAGAGACAGTTCTCTGAGACAAGCTGAGACACCCCACAGAACTCGCTATTATAAAAATCATTCTTCAGTAAGACTATCAGCCGCGGCAGCACCTTCCCTGATGAGCACAGTGGAGGAGTTGTGAGCTCCCAGCGTCGCGCCCGGACTATATAGTGCGGTGACGTCACAGAATCCCGTCTGGTTCTCTGATTGGCTTTACTTGCCATGGTCATGAAGTATGCCCTTCTTCTCCCAGAGTGCTTTGCCCCATGTAGGAGCGCTATGTGCTTCGCAGCATTTTATCAATCAAAAGGCACACTTAGTTCACCGATGTTACCCCAAAGTTCGACTTCGTTCCGAACAAGTTTTCTGAAATTCTAAATAGATTACTTCGTTAGAATCGATTCGCCCATCTCTAAATAGTACATTATGACATTTTTTCTTGTTAAGATTTCTGCAACAGCTTAGTAGCTCCTTTGCAACAGATTGCAGATTTCCACTTTGTCAGCTAAGACAGTGGTAGAAATAGCATTTTTTTACTATGTTTTGTCCTTAGTTTTTTTGTTTTTTTTAGTTTTTTTAAATAACACAATTTCCAGGTTCAGACAGAGTTTAGGATAAATCAGACCACTATAAAAAAAAAAATTATAAAAGTAATGGATTTTTTTGAATAGAAGTTTTAAGTTTTTGGTTGAGCAGTCTATGATTTCGGCATCATTCTGCAAAAACCAGCAGCAGCCTGTCAACAGGGTATTGGACAACAGGGCTCTATGTGATGTCAACAGGTTAAGCTAATGTTGACATTGTGAGAGGACGTGAGAACTTTACCCTGCTCTGCTGGGGAATTGTTCACCTTTCTCATTCTTTGGTGCACATTGAAAGGAGGCAACAAGACAAGAGCTATTCAGATGTCATACTTCCCAGATATGTTCTCTGCGGGATACCGTGCTGTATGCCAATGTAGTCAATTATAAAGTCTGCCTAGGACGTGTCAATTGATGTGAAAAAAAAAAAAAAGAGAAAACTTTAACCAGTACCTATCCAGGGTATTTTGACCATCATGACCCTTCAAAATTGACGTCTTTTACTCTTACTTTCTGGGCTACTGACTTAATATTGTAAAGTTGTTTTTGTGACAAATGCACGTTCTCTTCATTTATTTATTTTTACATTTTTTTCCGAACTGCATTTTTATTAAGTCTTAACATACAGAAATAAAGTAAAATGCATGAAATGATACAAATTCCAATAAAATGTATAATGAAGCTTCACGATTATTGTATTTAGATATTATTGAACCATAGAATTAAGTACATAAATCAAAAATAGAAAGACTATGACACTAAACGAGACTCGAGAGGAAAAAAGGAGATAGACGAGTTTTGAGGATATATTCTAATCATGAACTTACATTAGTCTGAGGATGTTATTGGGTAATCAACCATTAGCACAATGACCATAGAGAATCAAATTAGTCTAACGTATTATTGATAGACACCATGAGGTACTCCATAGTTCTCACATCCTGTCTGGTGCATTCGAATGTTTCCAAAAATAGGAAATTAGTCATCTCATCGCAGTAAGAACATACAAGATCATTTTCATCACCTGCTTTTTGACCGGATTAGGCAAAATGTTAAGCAAGAAACAAAGAGGATCCATAGTAATTCAAATTCCAGTCATATCTATCCATTTAAGTGCTGCAAAAAAGAATAGAGGACAGGCGCACCTCATATATTGTAAAAGGATAATTTTAGTTGAACGAGTGATAGAAATGCTAACCTGGGTGGGTTGTACAACACACTTTAAAGCATAGATATATATATATATATGTCCAGCTGCTAGGGTCCTGTGTTCCACATAAAGAGGTTACTCGCACTGTCAGTAATCTACCGATTAAATAGTATAAATGTAACTCAATTATGGTTAAATAAAACAGAGAAGTAGAGGCAGTGAGCATACACAGAATTAAAATATTGCGTTAAAACACTATTTAAAGGGGTTTTCTCGCTACAAAGATCATATCTCTAATGATGGGGGGCAGTAAAAATAAGCACTTTTGTAATTGGTTTGCATTACCTAAGTCACTTAGAATAGCAGATATGAGCTAAACTGTGCATCTATAGTTATTTCTGCAGCTGCTGAATGGGACACGCCCACTTTTCTGTGATTGGCTGACTGACATTTCATTCAGCCTGTTGGGACACGCCCCCAGATGAGAAACGCCCCCTGCGCTGTGATTGGCTGTCTGCACACTCTGGGGCAGATTTATCAATAGTGTCTTACTTTTAGACAGTGTAAAGTTAGACAGTTTTATAATGCGCCACATTTATCATAGTGTTGATAAATCTGGTGCAGGTTAGACCTGTCTAGTCTAACTTTGTACCACAATTAAGTTGGCACACAAGAAACGACGACAAAATCTGGGCGTATTTTTTTTCGCACTTAATCCACGCCCCTTTTCCGCGAAACCACGCCCATTTTACGAAGTTTCGCCACTTTTGTCGGACGAGGCGCAGAAGCGTCTGAAACGGTCTAAAATACATAGTAAATGTGGCGAAAGGGGGGGGCGGAGCCTGACTGGCAAGCTGAGCAGCAGCTTCTAAAAGGAGCTCCAGCACTTGCTCCTGAAAAATCCTGTGTTGGAGCAGGATAGGACTTACAACTCGTGGACAACAAGCAGAGCTGTTTCTCATACTCACTGGAGTATTCTGGTCACTTTCCAGACCTGTAGTGCGATGACTCGCCGCAACAAGGAGCCACAGAAGGTGGAGAGTGGGGCTGAACAAGAAGCCCAGGGACCGCGTGGCACTGCAAGAACAGCAGGGAAGCAAGCAGAGGTACCGCATGGGACACTGGCTAAATTAGCCCAATATGCCCATAACCCTTCCACATCTTCCTCTGGCACAGAGTCTCCCAGTAAGCAACAGCAGCATGCTGGAAATATACAAGCAGTAGCGGTGACAGACAGGCAAGGAGCAGTGGGAAAGATAAGTGCCAGCAGCATGCATACAGGAGCTAGACCTATAACAAATACACAGGTCAAACACAGCAAGATACAGAGAAGCCTACACTGAGGGATGTGCTTCAAGCTGTTCACCAATGCCATACTGCTTTATCCACCCTGACTACACAAGTTGGTGGTCTTAAAGAGGATATCAACATCATGCGGCATGATATGCAACGATATGCTGAGCGGGTCAAAGCTGCTGAAACCAGAATCAGTGATGTGGAGGATCAATTAAAATCCTTTGCAGCGGAACTGTGAGTCGCATTTTCAGATGATTAAGGCACTAGTCGCCAAGACGGATGACCTGGAGAATCGCTCCCGCAGAAACAATGTGCGCATCGTGGGAGTGCCCGAAAAATCAGAGGGCCCCAACCCATCAGAGTTCTTTGAGACTTGACTCACTAATATCTTTGGAAAGGACTCCTTTACTTCTATGTTTGCAGTTGAAAGGGCGCACAGGGTCCCAATGCGCCCATTACCTCCAGGGGCCCCGCCTAAATCAGTGCTGGTTAAGCTGCCGCACTTTAAAGATAGAGACACTATACTGCGCAAAGGCGGCCTTCAGTAGGGCGTCATGGTGGACGGCTGTCGGATCCCCTTTCTATCCGGATTTCTCTACAGAGGTTCAAAAAAGAAGAGCGCAGTTTCAGGATGTCAAGGGGCGGCTCCGGGCGCTTCGGGTGCAATACGCCATGCTATTCCCAGACAGACTCCGAGTGGTGGCGTTAAACTCTACGCATTTCTTTGAAACTCCAAGAGACGCTATGCAGTGGATTGACCAAGAATGAATCCTCCATCAAAGCGCAGCTTCCAGAGGATTCCGGGAGAGATAAGTGATCACCACTGTACACATTTTCTTCACTTACCCTCTCTGATTTCCTTGCTTTATTTTTTCGTCCTGCTCCAAACCCCGGGTTTTCTATGTTTCATATTAAAATACATTTTTAGGAGCAGGGGTGGTTGGAGAAGAACTGTTAGTCTTATTTATGCAGTTAATGATGCCTTCACTTCCGGTCGTTTTGGGGGATTGAAACCCCTTTTTAGGGCGGTTTCAAATTTTTTAAAATTTTTAATTTTTGTATTTTTTGTACTTTTTTTTACAGTTGTGGGTTTTTAAACTTTATTTTGAGGGGGGGGGGGTTTATTGTTCCCGAATGCTCTTGCTTCTTGTGAGGCGGTCGGAGGTTCCATCCCTCATATTGCAGTTGAAATTTCTTGGGCACTTAATGGGCACAGGATGTTGATGGCGGATAAGATAAATGTCTCCTGGAATGTCAGGGGACTGGTGACCCAAACAAAGATATGCTTGTTTAATTTTCTTTCCAATACAGCCAGCTATATTTTTATTTAAGAGGGGCCATTTGTGTCCGATACATACGTGGCTTCAAAGGGCTGGGTGGGTTGGGGGAGTCATTGTTTCACGTAATTATTAAGGGCGTCAGTATTTTTACCTAAAAACCCTTCCTTTTTAAGTTGGCTATTGGAGAGATGGGGATGGGAGGATATATATTGTTTACTGTAAATAAAATATTGTACATTTGTTTTGGTAAACTATTTATATACCTCACCCCTATAATTGCAGTACCTTTAAAGCAGTGCTTAACTTTGTTTGGAAAGGGTTTTCCTGATGTCCAGTTTTATATGGGGGATTTTAATACTGTGGTGGACCCACATAGGAAAAATTATCAGCAAATAATGTTTTCTTATACCCTCAGCATTTTGACTCCGTTTGGACAAAATGATTGGAGAGTTTGGAACTTGTAGACATTGGAGTGCTAAAACCCTAATGAAATTTCACTATTCATGTTTTCTAGTACGGTATAACACATTGTCTAGAATAGATATGGCTTTGGGTAATCAGCGGCTGTGTCAAATGGTAACTAAAACCCGAGTATCTTACACGCTCCATTTCTGATCATTCACCAATGTTGATACAGATTAAAATTTCTGATTTGTCCATAGAAAATATGAGGCGGTGGAGATTTATTGCACTCTGGTGCCCCTAATGGGGTACATTAAATTGGCGTCAGATTTGGAGGAATTCTTTCAGATGAATGTGGACTCCGCTCCGATCAGTATAGTGTGGGACACTATGAAGGCGTACCTTAGAGGGGGGCTGACACGGGAAATTAGCACCATGAAGATTAAAAGGGGGCAGCTAGAAAAAACTATCCGTGAGCAAGTCAATGCTGCTGAGAATCGATTCGTTTTGCTCCGCACTTCACAAGCCAGGGAGCAACTGCGTAAGGCGCAGGATACGCTGAACACATTTATATTAGAATTTGCTGAAAATAAACGATTTTTTAAAAAGCAAACTTATTTTGGTGAAGGGGAGCAGGTGGGCCGTTACTTAGCCACTATCATTAATTCCCAGAGAGGCTTCAGCTTTATACCAGCTCTACGACACGCCTCAGGCGCCTTAATGACAGAGCCCCTTTGGGGTTTGGGAAATTGGGGGATTTTTATAAAACATTTATATACATCAAGACTTGAGGTTTCCCCTTCTCAGATTCAACAATATTTACGGGGTAAAGATCTTCCCATGTTAAGTGCAGAACAGCGAGAGGCATTGGATGCTCCTCTACGTCTAGAGCAGTGGTTCTCAACCTTTCTAATGCCGTGACCCCGCAATATAGTTCCTCATGTTGTGGTGACCCCAAACCAAAAAAAAAAAATTTTTATGGCTACTTCAAAACTGTAATTTTGCTACATGAGGGGTTACTATGTGTGACGCCTCCGTGGGTACCCCTACATGTCACATTACAAATAAAGGTACAAAAACTCAGAGCCTTTTTTTACATAGATGTAACCTTATACAGGGGACTGTGAGTGGTACATGGGGGGTTACATATATGTGACGCCCCTGAGCGGTACCTCTACATGTCACATACATATAAAGGTACCACTCAGAGCCATTACATAGATGTAACCTTATTACAGGGAGGACTGTGAGTGGTACATGGGGGTTACATATATGTGACGCCTCTGAGCGGTAACCTCTACATGTCACATAAAATATAAGGTACCACGCAAAGCAGTTACATAGATGTAACCTTGTCCGGGGGGAGGCTGTGATTGGCACATGAGGGGTTACATATGTGGGCCCCCATGTCCCACTCACAGCCCCCCCTATAAGGGGGGGGGTAAATGTAATGTGTATATCATGTGATGGCTGTATGGGTACAAGTAACAGGTTAATACATATTACTTGTTACCACATACAGCATTACATGATGCAGTGATGTGTTGTGTTGTTTAACACTAAATTACCTTGCAGCCAGGAAGCCCTGCCATACCCGTGTCAGCGTTCTCTCTGCACTGAGTACGGCAGGGGGCTGTTCCCGATTCTTGGTACAAAATTGTGGGCCTTTCAGCGTCCTGCACGCACCACCTACCAAGAACCCGGCGGGACGTAAGTCGTCCTCCGCCGCAGCGCCGCTCACAGAGCCACCAATGTGCGAGTAACGGGGCCCATGCTCCCCCTCCCCTCAGTAATTGAAATGTGGGCCCGCATATGCAAAAGCTGCGGGGGGGGCCCGGCGGTTTGGGCCCAGCGCTCCCTCCCTGCAGTTTTTTTGCCAGTGCAGCCCCCCTCTCAGCTCCCCGGGCCGGGCCCGCCCTGCCCGGGCCGGGGCGACCCCTGTTTTTTGGGTTTGTTCGACCCCGCCGGGGGGTTCGCGACCCACGGTTAAACCGCTGGTCTAGGGGAACGCAGGTGGATTTAAAGACTTTGGAAAATTCAAGTCCCCAGGATTGGATGGATTGCCTACAGAATATACAGCAGTTTGGGGAGGTGTTGTTACCTAATTGGTTGGGGTTTTTTTAGGGGGCAGAGACACAGGGCAGGCTACCCCGCAAGAGGCGGTTAAAAATGTGTTTTTAAAATGATAAAGATCCCTTCTCCCGGGGGTTCATACAGCCATTTCTTAAATCCAGGGATACCAAAATATAGCTAAGGGGTTTGCGAACGGGTAAATTGCGGGGGATTTGATCTCGTGCATCCTGTTTAGGCGGTTTTTATACCACGAGGGGGTACATCCAATAAATTTTACGAAGACTGTACCCCCAACCCAGCTTCCCGTTGATAACGCTGGGGTAGGTCAATTTATTCTTTTTGATGTGCTAAGGGCCCTTTTATAGTGTGGAGTGGGAATTTTTATGGGCGGGTTTTTTTCATAAATTGGGGGTTTCCAAAATTTTATCCTGGATTAGCTGTTTTAACTGTCCCCCAAAGGGTTTTGCATCTAATAATTTTCAAACAAGGGGGTTTGTTTGCGAAGGGAACAAGACAGGGGTCCCTTTGTTCCATTGCTGTTTGCCCCGGGAATTGGCCCTTAGCAGTCTTTTGGCAAACGCCCGTATTGAATGCTTTAGGAGAGGGAGGTTGGAGGACAAAATAGCCTTATACGTGAGATATCCTCCTTTTT
>JAODAL010023204.1:0-63156 GCA_025379985.1 Phyllomedusa bahiana
ACTGAGATCAATTGTAAGGTGTTGTCTTGATCTCATAATGTCAAAATGAGAACAGCATGATGAGTAGGTTGAGAGAAAGGCAGGGAGAAAGTCAGAGAAAGAGAGGCAAAGAGCAAGAGGCATGTGCCGTCATGTACTCCAATGGAGGGCCACAAACATCAACTCCACTGGTGGGATACCGGCACCCCTGTCTGATACTGATCTTTATTATAGGTTATGTAGCATAAATGTTTTATAACTACTTTGATAAGGTACATCTTGGCATTAGCTTTTTAAGTCCAAGAAGAGGGTACTCCTTCAGCTAAGGTTCCTAACAGATTTCCTCGGAGGATGATTTTTTGTTTTTCAGATTTTTTATTTATCTCTATTAAAAGGTAGTGTAGAAAAGCTGACATAAGAAAATTCAGTGTTTATTGAATGTCACATGATCAAGAAAAGTAACATCAGAAAACATGTAAAGATGTTAACAAAAGTATTATTGCTGTTCATAAATCCAACATAATAATGCAGTTTTGTATTTACGGTCATCGCTGGACAAGCAGGAACAATAATGCCATATTATGCCATGAGCCCAAGACATCTCTTGTAATATGTCAAACTTTTTAATAGTATTTTACACAGCAAGTTTGAAATACATAGAATTATTGTTTTTTCTCAAAAGTCATATAATTACATACATACAACCACACACATACACACCCGCACAAACACACACACTTGTAAAAATGCTTAGTAATCATTCCTGCCCTCCGGTAAGTTTGTGGAAAAGGTCTTCATCTAAAGTTTCATTTTGGTCTTTGGAACGAGTAGAAAGAAAGATGTAACCTCCAATGTATTCATGGACGACTTTGCAGCTTGCACTCTGACATGTAAATGCCACAGCAATGTTAGGGTCAAACTCAATAGCAACCTAAATAAATAAAAAAAATCAGGTGTGAAAACCAACAATCTGTTTTTCATTTGAATGTTTAGTCAGTTAAAAAGAATATACATTGTAGGTTTTTCATAATCTTAGTGATAAGGCTGTCATCAACTCTTCAAAAACAACTGTGGGATCTGACTGTTATTGAAATTAGTTGGACCCTACTTACCATGCTATCCTCACCATAACTCTGTCTTAAAGAGTGATACTGATTATAATAAACTATAACCTATAATGGTATGTTTACTTTACCTAATCCTATGTTATTGATCAGTGGGGGATATTAACGGTCTCTTCTGAGGATAGGCTACACATTTTGGAAGCCAAGATAATCATTTTAGAAGCATTCTCTGCTTTGCACAATCTGTACTTGTTATAAATGGTCCCCTGACAATAAAGTGATAACAAAGTGTCCTCCCAGTGAGAGCCCCAGCAATCAATGTGGGGAAAAGTTGGTCAGGGTCAGACGAAAGTTCCTTGGGCCATCAGAAGAAATTATTGTAAAGGTCCACCCTCTATGAATAAAGGGCATATGCATGTACACTTTTAGTAAGTCAACTTTAAAGTAATCATTGAACATGCATGGTTTAATAGAATAGCTTGCAACTGGTTCTAAAATCAGCTCGAAATTAAGATTGTCTTCTAATAGACCTTTGTGGCCTTGATATTTCAGGGATAATTATTGTATCAGAGCTTGGGCCCAATGGAGGATTCTCTGGTATTCCAGTGGACCAGTCCAACCCTGGTAAATGATCAGGTTTCCTACCACCACAGGGGAAATTAAGCTGCTCCTGACCTCCAACTGACTTCACAAACAGTTTCCCACTTGACAAAGGCTTGGGATGAACCAATTTAACTATACTGGCTACATCAGAACAGGAAAGTACATCACTACCGATTCATGGAGAATTGTACATCAACTGGTCACATTACATGACCCACCCACTACTGGTGAATGCCGTCACTATGGATGCCTACACTTAAGACATAGTAAAAGATGTCTAAACAGACTACAGTGGACTTGGTCATTGGTCTAGAAAAAATTAAACCTAGCCAAGACTCTGTTGTCCGTGACATCTAATACCCAGTCCACAACACAAAACATTAGTAATTATTTCTTTCCTTCGTACTATACCAGATAAGTATACATTTTTCCTGTCACAGATTTTCTTTTTATTCCATGAATTTATTATCAATGAAGATTAACTTTGTATTTTTTCATGCTTATCTATAGTGTGTCATGGATTTATTTACTATTGAAATATGGGATTTTCCAATATGGCCCTTTCTGCAGAGCATCTACCTTTCATTTGCAGTACGATAACACTCTTTCTTTTTTTGTTTGTGTATCACACGTTATGACAGGTCCTCCAGAATGAGAGATGTTTTTTTAAACCACTCTCCACTCTGGTAAAAAGATAAGGATTCTGAACAGAGACCCCCCTGTTGTGTTCCCATTTATAGTGATTACATATAGATATGCCATCTATATGTGATAGTTGCAGATCCCACATATATCTTGGAAATGGGTTAAGCGCCACCCACTGTCCTTTCTAATTGGGGCACATTGCCAAGATAGGTGAGGGTCACACATTGATGGCATATCCTATCAATGAGATTGGAACATCCCTTTATCTCCCTAGTAGCATATATGGAAATGGGTTATCTACACTTGGCAATCTCTTTAGGTTTCTCTTATTGAGGATTTAATACAGAAACATAATAAAGCATTTGTAAACAAGGACAGAAAACCTTTGTGGAAATAGGGCTTTAACATAACATCTACTGTACAGAAATGGGCATACATATCTAAGGCAACTGTAATTGAAAAAGTTACTCTAACACAAGTGGTGATGCTAGAAGAAAATATGTAAACCATCAAATGTAGAGAAGTAGTCAGCAGTCATCCATCACAGTAAGTGTTGATGGAAGGGCAAATTACTGTGAAGAAAGCAATTTTCAAAGTGCTTGTTATTAAAAAAAATGTCTGCTTTTCCTAATACAGGCCTTTTTTTCACCTTCAGCTTGCTCTCTTGTCTACTTGGTTACCACCCACCACTGTGTTCTGTAAACTGTTCAACTAGCAGTATTGGAAACACGCACGAACAGGCAAGTGGTGCACTGACGTCATCGCAGTGTCACTTGCCTGTACAGCCCATTTCTTGAATCAAAGAGTAGCAGGGTTAAAGGCCAAAATGTGCGGTAATTCTGCATTACTGGCCATTGCTGAAAGAACATAGTGATGGTCGATAACCAAGGAGACAAAAGAGCAAGTTGACAGTGCAAAAAAGGCCTGTTTTAGGTAAAGCAAACATTTCTTTTAATAACATTAAAAAAAATCGCTTACTTTACAACAATTGGCTCCTCCAGCAGCACTTGCTGTGAAGGGAATACCCCTTTAATTATTCCATATCATATTAAATGTTAACACTGTGTCACAAGAATTAATTGTATCAGAGAAAGTTTTGGGCTAATGCCCTTCCTCAGGCACAGTAAAAAAAAGGGCAAGCAATGTAGTACCTAATAGAGATCCCTGTGGGAAAGCCAGAAAACACAAGCAGTATAATATTTCAATGACTGGTCTAAGTCTTGCAGTGGGCTTACTACAGTGTTGGCCAGCATCCTGTGGTAGAGGGACACATTGGATAAAAAAAAGGATGTATTCTGTACCTGTTGTATCTCCCAGTTAACATTCCATTGTTTCATATTTGCAAATCTCCAAGTTGTTACAGGGTCTCCAGTGGCAATGTCTATCCTGATCAGTCTATTGTAAGATACTCCAAGCAGTTCCTCTTTCTTGGCATCTTTACTTATGTAATAATAATACTTTTTTTTATTAAACTGAAAATTAGGCTTATTGTTACAATTATATATTTTACTTACAGTGGATGTGCGTTTATTGTCTTCCTAACTTTTGGCTACTATACGTGCTCTATTAGGACTCATGGATAATCAGTGACTGTTTTATTATTTCATGTATCGCCTGAGACAACATTAAATCTACATACTGAATTATCAGAATCCCACAGCACAGCTCTATCTCTTCTCATGTTTTTGCACTGCAGATTTGCTTTTTTTTTTAAAGGTGATCCTGTGTGAAAAACACAAGTTCTCCCCCGGGGGAGTTAATTTCCCGGGAAATTTAGTGTTGAGGTTTATTATCGACAAAGTTGAAATTTTCGGCACAGTTTTTTGTTGATAAAATTTTTTTGATCATGCGAAAATTTGGGTTTAAAAATTTTCTGTCATAAATCTTTTTAGAACGGCCATGTTGGGGCGGCGCCCTGTAATTTTGGGGGCCCAGCAAAACAGCTTTCAGAAATAGAGCGGGGTTTGGAGTTTGTGGGTGCGACTTTCGGGAAATTTTTGAGATGTGTAGGGTTTTGCGATTGAGGGAAAAAAAATTTCAAATGACCTCGTTTTACATAGAACACCCCTTCTGTTATTATCAGTGTCTCTCAGGGGCCCTTAGCGGGGAGGACTTTTGGCTCTGCCTGTGTCCAAACGTTTCAGCGAAATTTTTCTATTTCTTCACAGGGGAAAGCCTACTGTTAGCTGTGACCCTTACAACTTAGTTAGATAGAGATTGGAAGATTTCATGTGTTAGGTAGAAAATTTTTTAAAGGGAATTACCGCGGTTTTGTCACGGAGGGGGACGGGGGGGGGGGCCCCCGGCCGGGCAACAAGACAAGCCCCTATAAAAAAATTTACTGGATAAAGTTCCAAAATCTTAGTGTAGCCATTGCACTGAAAAGCTTTATTATTAACAGTTTTCTTTTGGAAATATTTCCTGGATTTTGGGGCAGTTTGAACTTAAAATTTGGATACACATCTTTTTAGTAACTTGCAGGTCTCTTTTTTTAGGTGCAAAACCCCCAATTTTTTATTTTCAGTATACTTTTTCAGATAGGTGTTTTTTTTTTTCAATTTTGCCCATTCCGGGGCTTTGCTGAATGGGCCCCCTTTGCATTTAAATTAGAATAAAGAAATTTTGTAGTCAGAACAGGTTGATAGGTCCCAAAAAAATACCTTTTTATTTTCCCGAATCCCTTACAGATAGTGTTTTTTCACTTTGGCGAAACTACAGCTTTGTTAAAATTGGGAGGAAACTTGCACTTAAATGTGAATACAGCAATTTTTTTAGTCAAACAGGTGAATTGAAAGGTGTCAAAAAAAACCTTTATTTTTCCGAAAAACATTCCCCAGATACGGGGTTTTTTTCACTTTTGCGCACTCCCAGTTTTTTGTTTAAATTGGGAGGAAACCTTCATTTAAATGTAAATTACACCCAATTTTGTAGTCACCACGGTGAATTGATAGGTGCCAAAAAATCCCTTTTTTTTTATTATCCAAAATACATTACAGTTTCGTTTTTTTTTGCATTTTTTTTGCCCAGTCCAGATTTGTTGATAAGCCAACTTGCATTAAATTTGAATCCAGCAATTGGTAGTTACCACAGGTGAATTGATGGGTAAAAAAAAAAAACCTTTTATTATCCGAATACATTACAGTTTCGGGTTTTTTGCACTTTTCCCCAGTCCAGTTTTGTGTTAGAGCCACCTTGCATTTAAAATTTTTAAACCCAGAAAAATTGTGTATTTAAACCACGGGTTGAATTGTTTAGGTGCCAAAAAAAAACCTTTTATTATCCGAAACATTACAATATGTGTTTTTTCAATTTTGGCGCACTACAGCTTTGTTCATTGAGGCACCTTGCACTTAAATGGAAAAACAGCAAATTTTGTAGTCCCCACGGGTTTGAATTGTTTGGTCCCAAAAAAAATTACCTTTTATTATCCAATACTTTACAGTTAGGGTTTTTTTTTGGCATTTTTGCCTTTTCCGTTTTGTTGTTAGAAAAAACCTTGCGGTTAAATTTTAATCCAGAAAATTTTTGTTATTCCCACAGGTGAATTGATAGGTGAAAAAAAAAATTCCTTTTATTATCCGAAAAACCTTTACAGATACGTGTTTTTCCCCCTTTGGGCATTTACAGCTTTGTTAATTGGGCCTTTGCATTAAATTGAAACAGCAATTTTTTTGTAAACCCCAGGTGAATTAAAAGGGGCCCAAAAAATACATTTTTTTTCCCGAATCCCATTACAGTTTAGTTTTTTTTGCCTTTTGCCCAGCCCAAAGATTTGTTGTTTTGGGCCCAAACCGGGCATTTAAATTTTGAATCCAGCAATTGTTTTAGTTCCCACAGGTGAAATTGATGGGGTGCCAAAAAAAATTTTTTTTTTTTATTATCCGAATACATTCCCGTTACGTTTTTTTTTCACTTTTGGGCCACTACAGCTTTTTTTTCTTTGAGGACCTTGCCCCTTAAAGGGTGAATACAGGAAAATTTTTTATTTCCCACAGGTTGAAAAAGGTGCCAAAAATCCCTTTTATTATCCGAATCCCATTAAGATACGTTTTTTTCATTTTGCGCATCAGCTTTGTTCATTGGGGCCCACCTTGCATTTTAAATGTGAAATACAGAAATTTTTGAAAGTCAACCCCAGGTAAATTTTTTGAAAGGTGCCAAAAAAAACCTTTTATTATCCAAATTAAATTACAGATACGGGGTTTTTTCATTTTGGCGCATTTTAAGCTTTGTTCTTTGGGAGGCACCTTGCATTAAATGTGAATACAGAAATTTTGTATCCCCACAGGTAAATTGTTTAGGGGGGAAAAAAAAACTTTTTTATCCAAATTTTCCTTTTTCAGATACGTTTTTTTTCACTTTGGCGGGCCCCGCTTTTTTGATAGATCAAACTTTGATTTTAAAATTTAAAATTACAGAAATTTTTTTTATTTTCCCACAGGTGAATTGAAAGGACCCAAAAATACCTTTTAATACCCGGTTTAACTTTTCGGGAAAAGGTTTTTTTTTCCCACTTTTGGTCGGGTAAAAATTTGTTGTTAAAATCAAATTTGCAGTTAAATTTGAATCCAGCAATTTTTTTTTTGATTTGGGGGATTTGAGAATAGCTGTGTTTTGCCGTTTTTTAAAAAGAGACTTTTAAAAAATTTCCCTTAACTTCTAAAAATTTTTAAATCTTTCTAAACATGGAGCAAAATTCAGGGGGGTAAGCGAGAAAAGGGGGGGGGTGGGGACAAAAGAGGTAGAGGTACGAGAAAGGTCCCTTTTTTTCATTTGCTGGGGACAACAGCATGCCGGGCATCTTTCCGTTGCGGGAAACCTTTCAGGCCTGTCATCGCTGGGTCAGGGCCCTTTGAATTCGTATCAAAACAGCGTCCCCAATCTGCCCCTTAAAGTGGTTAATGAAAACCTGCACCCAAAGCAGTTTTAAACCTCTGTCTCCCTTCACGGCCACAAATGTCGTCATCAGCTCCCCCAGCATCCTTTCCAACATAAAGGGACCCCCCCAAATGTCAAATCGTTTTCCCCACCACTGTGGAAAAATCCATTTTCTGAAGACCTCTTTGATGACAAATGGGGTTTGGGGGTTTCAGAAGGATTTTTAAAAGATCAAGGGGCCCCAAAGGGAGGAGGGTTTTGCCCTCCCTCTGAACCCAGTTTTGTTCCCATAGAGGAGGAGAAGGAAACCCGGTCAATGGCAAAAACCCCGGGCGGTCGGCCAACCCCTTTTTTGGGGGGTCCACCCTTGTTTTGTACCCCGCAGCTCCTGGAGGGCAAAATGTCAGGCCCGACCAAGTCACCTGTGTTTGTTGATGATGAGGGACAAATTTGGGGACCCAATTTGGTCTTTTCAGCGTAATTTTTGCAAAGGTTTTCATCACGGGAAAGAGGGGGGAAGCGAGGGGGTAGTGTCATTTGGGTTCCCCGCCCCCAAAAAAGGGGAGGGGCGGGTCGAAGAAGTCGTGATAGGGTTTCCCCCCGCCCCCCGGTCAGCGCAAACCCCCCCTCCTCCCCTTTTTCGCCGTAAAAAAGGCCCCCAGGACCCTCAAGCTGGGGCCTTCTTTGCCCAAGCCTCTGATTAAACCCAGCGTTTGTCAAAAGCCGCCTTTGCCTTTAAACGCATAAGTAGGGGCCCAAAAACCCTTTGGTGGTTAACCCCCACCCAAACCCTGTCTGTCAATGCAGCAAAATTTCCCTGAGTAAAATTGGAGGCAACATTTGGGCCCAAAAAAAGGCCAGCCGACCCCGGGCCTCAACCACTGCCCCACCCCCCTCTTTTCCCCCCTTTCCCTCCTCCCCCACCACCCAAACCCTTTTCCTTTCAGCTGCCCATGTCTCAAAGAGTCATGATCAGGGTCGGGCCTCCGCTTCACCCCTCCACCGTCCCCCCGAGTACCCCCAAAGCCCCACCAGGGACCCATCCTCCCCCTTTCCCCTTTCCCACCATTTTTTGATGACCTGCCCCCGTACAGTGGCCAGTCTAGTCAGCCCAGCCTTTGTTTTCCCCGGGGTTTGGGAGAGAAAAAAATTTAAACCCCAAACCATCCCAAAAGCCAAAAGCCTGAATGTCGGAAATTGCCAGGTTTTTGGCCTTGGAAATGTTCCCTTTCCGTTTTGGGGGACCAGTTTGGTTTCCCGCCAGTTGGCCCTTCCCGGGCCCCAAAAATACAGATCCCGAACAGGCATTTCTTTCCCAGAAAAGCCGTCCCTCCCTCCCAAGCCACGTGTCATCTAAAATTTCATCCCGCTTGTCTGCACCCTTGTGGGCCGGGAAAAAAAGTCCTTTTCGGGACCACCGAACGGGATAGTAAGCAAGGCCGGCCCCGTTTTATATCTCTGGCAGCTCCCCGGGTGAGGGGGTTTGGATGTCTCGGGGGGGGTAAACGGTGTTTTCAGGCTCGGCGACGCTCTTCAAAAACACAGGGAGGGGTTTCAAGGTTTTTTTTCCCCCCAAAGGGCCTTGGTGGCATCACGTGGCCCCCGAGAAAACCAGGCCGTGTTGAAATTAATCTGTCTTTTGGGGAAAACCCTCCAAAACAGGTTAGGAGGTGTGGAGGGCCCTTTTCCCCAACAAGGGCCCCAGCGCTTTGGGTGGGGGTTTACAAGAAAAATTTTGCCAGGCAAAGGGGTTGGGCGGGTAACGGGGGAAAAATTTTGTGGCCCCCCCTTAAGATCAAATAGGTGGAGCACTCCCTTGCCCGGGCACATGTCATAACCTTGTGTACAGAAATTTTTAAAGAACTACCCGGGTCTTGACTGCCTGCTGAGGGGGGGCTCGAAATTTTAAGTTTTCAAATTCCCCCGTTTGAAACCTTTCTTCGTCCGCCTGGCTGCGTTGGGAGCGTCGACTCGGGCCCCCCCGTCAAACCCTCTCTTTTGTTGGGCGTTTTTATACATGCTGGAATTCCACCCCCCCATTGCTCCAGCGATTGTGGCAGCAGCGCAATTTCCATTTCGCCCGGGACGAAGTGACAAATGGCCGAAAAAGCAGGGGGTGCGGGGCCCTTTGGGGTGTTGAGCCACGAGAGTGGAGGCAGGTGAAAGGCCTTGGGAATCCTTTTTCCCTTTTGAAAAAGCCACCAAAATGGTCAGTGCGGACAATGCCCTTGTCAGCATGGCTTTTTGGTGAATTTGTTCCCGGAACGGGTCGTTGGGCCACTCTGAAAAACAGGTCCCGCCCGCGACGGGGGAGGAGGAACGGACCGATGCGGACACGGGCCTTTTTTTCCGTCAATTCCACAGGCCCGACAGTTTCACAATTTAAACGGTCTTTATTTTGGGAAATGGGGTTTGGGTCCAGGGCTTTTGTGCAAGTTTGGGCATTTAGCTCTCAGGGTGAAAAATCTCAGGCAAGTCGGGCTGTGTTGAAGCTGTGCCGGTTGGAGCAGAGGGGAGGAGGAGGGGATTCCTAGACCCCCGGGCGTTACCGACGTCCAGCCTTGGAAAAAAGGTTTTTCCCTGAATTTTTAGGGGGAGGGGAAGTTGGGAAGATCAGTTTGCTATTCCCCCCCGACCCCTTGGGGTTTTTGGAAATTTAAGGCTCCATCTCAAAACATGGGGTTTCTTTGGGTGCTCCATTTTCCAACTGATCCCCGCATTAAGCCCATCAAAAAGAAAAACAGTTACTGGGTGGGCCACCCTCCTGGATCCCCGGTAAAAAAAAAAAACTCGCACTTTCCTTCCCCCCCACCCAAAAAAAGAGAGGTTTAAAAGCAGGAAAAAGGGGAAAACCCTTTCTGATTGATCAAATGGGAATCTGTTGCGTCTTTTTCACGTTTTCCCCCCAAAGTACGGTTTGGAAAAAATCAACGACGTTGGGCGCAGTAAAAGGGGCCAAGTAAATGTAGCGGGAGCAGCGCAGCGGCAAGGTGGCAAAAAGCCTAATGGAAATTTCCTCTGGCAATTTTTTATTTTTCCACCCCCACCCCAAAAGCATGCAAAGCAGGGCACACATCCCAAAACCCCAAAAGACCAGCCCCTTAAGATCATGGGGCACGCTATTGCGTTCAACACCGATGTTTTTGTATGGTTTCCGGACCCCAAAAGACTTTGGGGATCCCAAAAAGGACGAAAAGGCCCGAGCCCCCCCCAAAAAATCCCCCCCGGCCCCCCCCTTTATAGGAAAGGGGTTGCCTGCCAGCAAACCGCGTCATATCTGAGCGGACCTTCCGCACAGCTGGGGGAGTCATTACAGACAAAAAGCATCCCGGGTTTCCAATAATGTGGACCCTTTGACTTTCATCAAGATGAATTTAGGCAGGATCTCTGATGATGTTGTGGCCCAATTTGCCGAGGTCCCCGATTGTTCGGTCATTTCACATTCCTCTTCAAACAGAAATGGCCTCTTAAAAACTTTTTTTAAAAATGACATTTTTACCGCAATTTTTATTCTCTTTTCCCAACATTTATTTTGGGGTTTTGCTGTGGGAGACTGTAAAAAGAAGCAAGGTTTCATGACAACAGTTTTCCTTTTTACCCCAATTTATTTTAAAAGTTTTGATTGTAAATGGTTTTGAGGTCTGTTGCTGTGAGATACAGAAATAATCATGGCCCTTTTGGGAACAGAAATGTGGCTTCTAAGTGGATTTCTCCCTCACAATTTTTAACAGTGGTGAGAAGTCATTTTTTAATTTTTTGGGTCATGCGTTTTGAAAGCAGCAATCTAAGGCCCTATTAAAAAAAAAATGTTGTTTCTAACAGAATTTGTTCTTCACAATTGCCCAAAGTGGCTCAAGGGGTCATGCTTTAAATTTTTGGGGGATTTTCTGTGCATGAGTTTTATATACAGGTCCTATTATAAAAAAAATTTTGTTTCTAAACAGACTTTTGTTCTTACAATTGTAAAGAGGGGCTAAGGGTGATGGTGCTGTCAGAAAAAGGATGGTGGGAAAATTGTTAATGGACCATATTGCAAAATTACTTGTTTTTGCAAGCTTTTTAACTTAGTTCAATCCTGTATTGAGGACAACCCTTTAATACAATTAAAAAACAGAGAAACAAGACATGGGGGGATTCCACCCTTTTTTTTAAAAATGTGTTTTCTAAAAATTAAACTACTAAAAAATTGATGTACAAAATAGCTGGGTAAAAAATTCCTTGAATGTAAAAGGGGGACAGGAAAACTTGACCAGATGTAGGTTTTTTCAGAGGACAGGGTATGGGGACGGGACAGAGAACAAAATACAGGACAAATTTCCCCCAGCACGTTGGGTAAAATGGAAAAAGAAAGCCGAAAAGGGCCCCCCCGGGGGGGGGCGGAGCGAACACAGTATTTAAGGAAACTCAATTGGTCGATATATGGAGGGGGAAGCGTACCCCGGACGGGGAAATATTTGTCCAGTGAAACTAAAATGGGGGTTTAAAGTTGCCTTTTTTTCCCGGGACTTTTTAATTGGGGTTTTTGAGGTTTGGGGGTCTGTGTGGGCCCCGGCAGGGATAGTCTTGTCAGTGAAACTAAAATGGTGGTTGAAAAAAACCTTTTTCCGGCACTTTTTTTAAACTGGGGGGGGGCATGCAGGGGTTTTGGGGCTCTGCTGGGCCCAGGACAGGTATAGTAATGTTTCCCGTGAAACTAAAATGGTGGTTGAAAGATCCTTTTTCCGGCACTTTTTAACTGGGGTCATGCTGGTTTTGGGGGTCATGCGTGGCCCCGGACAGGGATAGTCAATGTCCATGAAATTAAAAAGGTGGTTGAAAAATCCTTTTTTCGGCTTTTTAAATGTGGGGGGCATGCAGGTTTGGGCTTTGCTGCGTTCCCCGGCAGGGATATTCAATGTCCAGTTCAAAAAAATGATGGTTCAAATCATATGCCTTTGGCCCTTTTTAAATTTTGGTGGGGTCAGCAGGTTTAAAGGGGTTATGCTGTGGTGCCCGGACAGGGATAGTGAATGGTCTGTGATTTATTTTCTGGGCTTTTAAAATAAATGTGTTGCCTTAAGGTGACGTAACCATTTGACTGTTGTGGATGTTAATTCCAGCTTCTCCAGCCCTTTGGGTGTAAGAATGAAGGTATTGTTGCTCTCCCATAGACTTTAATGGTCATCGATCATAAGCTATCATTGACCATCGAATATCTTGTCGATGATGGTTGGCTATCGACCATCGACCGATGTCGATGGCCAACGTAATCGCTCAACACTATTCAGGAAGAACTGATTTTCATTATAGAGGGAATTTTAAACTAGAAGCAACTAAACCAATAATAAGGAAAAGAAGATTATCAGGCAATTGTCACACAATTTCTGAGGCAAATGAGCAGTGGCGCTGGGCATTTACTTTAATTAGTAGTAAATGCTTAAAGAATACCTCTTTTTCTATATATTATTTAGATTGTCTATATTGTTTATACATTGTCTATACTTGGTTATGCACCGTATCCATGTAAACGTGAAAATGGAATGTAATTAAGAGGGATTAACCCTTGAGACATCATGTAAGTCATTTTCTGGTTTTATCACTTGTGTGATCAATAATAGGTTAGGCCCCATTCACATAGCATTTTGAAAGCCCTTCGGTATACCGTAAAAATGCATACCACGTTATAGACTTTTATAGGGCAAAAGTATTACAAGTTCAGCTACCTTTGCCCATTTTTGCATCGGACATAAAAGTGTGGTCTCTCGGATTGTGACACGGCTGCAGTATTGGCATTCTTTGTAGGTTTTCTGGGTGTTCCATATACGAAAAGGAACATGTACAGACTTTAATACACATTATGGGCGACACATATGAATTTTGTCACCCAGACATCAATTTTATTGCGCGCATTAGTAATGTAGAATGCGCCTGAATTTATGAACCTGTTCTACTGCGGGTCATAGATTTAGCGCTTTCTATTTCCAAAACAACAACTCAGGCAGAACACTTTTAACTTGGTCTAGCTATTCCAGCAGTAATGCACCTAGCTTTGCTGTCCTACAGTAATGAATGTGTAGAATCATATGGTTGGGGTGTGACATGCCTCCAGAACACCCCCATGAGCACCGCAAAATGCACCTACTTTTGGAGTGCATCTGCTCATACATCTAGAGAACAGGGCTGCGACAGTTTTTGGACTGAAAGGACACCAGATACTGGCGCAGCCCCGTACATAAATGTTGCCCTATGTTTCCATGCAGCAGCACTCAGTACAGAGGAAGAAAGAGGGAAATTTCTATGGCTATAAATTGAAAATTGTTTCCAGCAACATATAAAATCTAAATATATTTACCTGACATTATAGTAGGCTATGCCAAACTCAGGTAGCGACTGCCATGCCTGGATAAACCTCATCTTGGCTTCAACAAGGGGCATCTGTGATATATTCTGCTGTGCCTCCAAAATGCGGGAAGCTAACTGTAAAAAGAAGTTGAGTTAATTTCCACTTGATGTGGAATCAATGTGGAATATAACAGTGAAGCACAAGCTACACAGTGACTTCAAATATGCAATGTAAACCTTCAATTTCTATTTAAGTCGATTTTCTTTTCTTTGTAATTCAACCTGTAATTCAGAATGTCCAGATTTGTTAATCCAAAATTGTATCATTAAGGTTGGATTCATACTCTCTGTAGCCAGTTTGTAGCTCTTTACGAACTGGCCTCAGAAAAGTGGGTGATGGCTGGAATTGTGCAGTTTTACCCATTTATTTCTATGGGAGTTCCAAATGTAGTCAAGCAAGTGTGCATACGTATATTCAGAACACTTATATTCATGAACGGGGGAGAGCTGCGCAATGACATTCATCTCCCCATTCTCTGAGGTCAACAAAATGGCAAAATCTGTTTAAGTTAATTCTAGTAAGTCTTGCATGTTAAAAAAACAAATCTGTGTGTTTTTTAACACATGTATTTTTTATACAGTTCAGAAATGCAACAAAAACATGTGCTCCCAAGACAATGATTTGAATAACAATATTATTAAGGTAGGCTCTCACTATGTTTCCAATGCACATGTAATATATATCCTGGGCAAGCTCTTAGTACATATGTTAAATTTATCAATAGGAATCCTGCAAAAAATTTATTCTGAGTGGTATAGGTTGATCTCTATCTGCCCATGATGGGACTATAGACTATATTGTCAGTCCCCCTTGTTGGAACCTGTTTATCTTATCAAGTCTACTACTAATCCTTTTTTTCCCCTGATGAACCCTCCAAGGATCAGGAGCGGGAAACGCCTCGGGTAGGGGCTTTGTGTATATCATTATATATTTTGGAATTCTATTACGGGCATTCAGTTTAGTTTCCTTGTCAGGGTGTTTGCATGGTTTTACAGGGACAATGAATTCTGGGTAGGGCCGGCCTTGTAAGGGCGATGTCCCTGCGACAACTTTCTAGGTGTCAAGTTTAGGGGTTTAATAGGGAGAAGATAGTATGCCTTATACCTTATGGTTATTGTGTCTTGCTTTTTGAGGTCATAAAAGAATAAGTTAAGAAAAGGTTTTTTTTTTATTGTTGAGTGTTATGTAGCACATTGAAAATTACATGTATTCTGATTTCTTCATTAAAACCATGTCTCAGGTTGTGAGTCATCATCCCCCTCTGTGTGAAAGGAATTTATAGCATGGGTCTGTATCCTGTATAGTGTGGCTACAGCCCAGTGGACATCTGATAAGCCCTAGATTTTACAACTCTAGCATAAACAATCTCCATCCAGAAAGTTTAACAGATGTCACCTTTGCCCTCCCCCCCAAAAAAAAACCCTTTCATTGACCTGCCCCAGCAGAAGCGCAGTCCATGATTGCCATCTTGTGGCGTTAGTACGCAACAACCCTCATAAGGCAATCCGGTATGCACCCACCTCAAAATAACTTCAGCCAGTAAAAGAGTAGGCAAGTATGAGAGAGGCGGGAGAACCTGGACAGGTATAAGACATGTGGACACACTCAAACCAGTGTTCATAGCCTGGGGTTCAATTTCAGATTGACCTGTGTCCGATTCTTCTTTCATCCATGCCCCTTGGATCTGAAGGCTGAAACACCTTGTAAGTTTTTATCTCTTTTATTTTCATAACTGATTGATGTGTATGTCATAGTTATTGTTATTATATTCTGTTTATGTAAGCACTGAAAATTATTTTAAAATTAAAGTTAGCCTTAATACGTAAGTTCTTGTTGTTGCACGGATCCATTTCCTTGAAGGAGGGTATTTTATTTTGGTAGCTGCTACAGAGCAGTGAGGTAAGCATTTTTTACGTGTTTTTAAAATATCTGTTAGGAATCAGACTCTTTCCGGCTGATTCCTTTTTGATTATTGAAGGAAGGTGGTGGCAGCGTGTATTTTTTGGGGTGCTGGAACTGTCTTGTGGTACAATTTATGCTTGATTCGCTACCTGAGTGAGAGGTGAGCGCAAGTGGAAATAACTCTACCCCATTGCAGTGGCCCCCAGTCACGTGCTGGTGAGCGTGTACGTGACATTGAGCTTCAATAAAAGTTATATTTTCACCACATATTTTAACTATTGTGACTACGTGGTATAGGTTTTGTAACATGTGAGCCTAAGGGTTATTGGGTTATGGTTGCCAGTGTATAGCTACAATGGGTTGCAAAGCTATTCATACCCCTTGAATTGTTCCTCATTTTTAAACGTTACAGTCACAATTTTAAATGTATTTTATTGATAGTTTATGTGATAGAGCAACACAAAGTAACAAGTGTTTGTGAAGTGGAAAGAAAATGATACGTGCTCTTCCAAATTTCTGCAAATTAAAAACTGAAAAGTGTGGCCTCTATATGTATTCGGCCCCCTGAGTCAATACTTTGCAGGACCACCTGCAGCTGCAATAACAGCTGGAAGTCTGTCTCAACCAGCTTTGCACATCTAGAGGCTGGAATTTTTGCTCATTCTTCTCTGCAAAATAAGTCCAGCTCAGTCACATGTTTTTGAACAGCAGTTTTCAAGTCATGCCATAGATTCTCAATGGGATTTTGGTCTGGACTTTGACTGGGCCATTTTAACACATGCATATGCTTTGATGTAAACCATTCCATTGTAGCTTTGACTGTATTTTTAGGGTTGTTGTCCTGCTGGAAGGTAAACCTATGCCCCAGTCTCAAGTCTTTTAAAGTCTCTAACAAGTTTTCCTCCAAAACTTCCCTGTGTTTGGCTCCATCCATCTTTCCATTATCTCTACCCAACTGCTTAGCCCCTGCTGAAGCACAGCATCCCTCCATCATGATGCTGGTGTGTTCAGGGTGGTGTGCAGTGTTGGCTTCCCTCTACACAATATTGTTTGGTATTTAGGCCAAAAAAATTAACATTTTGGTCTCATCAAACCATAGCTTTTTGCCTGCTGGACTTCTTATGGCTTGCTTTCATAAATGTCTTTCTTCATGACACCCTTCCATAAAGCCAGATTTGTGGAGTACATGACTAATAGTTGTCCTGTGGACAGATTATCCCACCTGAGCTGTGGATTTCTGCAGCTCTTCCAGAGTGACCCTGGGCCCCTTGACCGCTGCTCCAATTAGTGCTCTCCTTGTCTGGGCGGTCAGTTTAGGTGGACAGCCATATCTTGGTAGGTTAGGAGTTGCGCCATTTACAGATGTTGGATTGAACAGTGCTCCGTGAGATGTTCAGAGCTTGGGCTATATTTTTTTTAAACCTAACCCTGCAATACACTTTGTCACAACTTTATACCTGAGCTGTCTGGTGTGTTCCATGGTTTTCATGATGCTGTTTGGTAACTAATGTTCTCAAACAAATTTCTATGGCCTTCAGAAAACAGCTTTAGTTATACTGAGAAAAAAACTATATACATATGTACTCTATTTACTAATTAAGTGACTTCTGAAGGGAATTGACCATGCTGGATTTTATTTAGGGGTATCAGAGAACAGGGGGCTGAATACATATGCACACCACACTTTTCAGTTTTTTTTATTTGCAAACATTTTGAAAGCACATATAATTTTCTTTACACTTAACACATTCTTGATACTTTGTGTTGCTATATCACAGACAATATATATAAAATTCTTTGTTTGTGGCTGTAACATTTAAAAATAAGGAACAGTTCAAGGAGTATGAATACCCACTGTATATGGTGCCATTCATCAGAAGTATATGTTAAGAACTCCTCTCAAATTATACTTCCAACTTATACAGCACACATATGGTGAATTTACCCCTATCAGAACTGCATTAAACAGACTAAACCATAGAGACTGTATAAAAGCTAACAGACAGATAGTGTGCTGCAGAAGTATTTAGCTCAGTGAACATTGTCTAACCTGGATTCACTGTATTCCCTTTTGTGTGGAGAGCAAGATTAGCTACATACATGGTACAGTTGATTTTTAGATACCTGTTTAGTTTTGTATTTCTTTGCATACTTAGGTGACACAAAGCAGTCTGGCTTGATGTCTACATTTTCAATGTTCGTATTTATTTGACCTGTAGTGTTCGTGTTCTTCAGCCTGAGAAATGAGAGAATGCTTTGCACTTCTGAGCGATATGAGCTGTCGGCCATGGTCTTTCCTTTTGATGCCAGTATACACGCAGCCATCCATTTAGAATATTGGGATTCCTAGTGATCCGGAATAGAAAGCGCAGATTAAAAAATGCTGAATGTTCCTGTGTTCACTATTTATGAGGTATTTTACCTTTGACAAACCCCCAGTCAATAGTATAAGGCCAGATTTACACGTAACACATTTGTAGTCAACATTTTTGCCCCTGAAAATCAGTTCCATTCATCTAAATACTGTAAGGAAATTACGGCACATGAATTTCTGTAAATCCTAATCACATGAATGGGACAGATATTCAGTGACAAAAATTTTTGCTAACAAACTGGCCACATACTGTATTAATAGATCTCATGGTGCAGCAGTTGAGGAAAACAGCTGGCAATGCCTGCACGAATTTGCTGGTGACTTCACTGTTTATCTGGAAAACTCATACAGCCATTGGCAGAGGTAGTGTTGTCTGCACGCTTCACTGCAGGACCCCAGCCCTAGTGCATGTGCAATGCCTTTAAATTGCTTACATTTGGACTTTGGTGCTTGTACTGCCTTTTAATTTAAAAGAATTAGTCCCAAAGCTGGGTTAACGTGTCTTCACTGCTGGATGTTTACACAACTTTTTTTTGTAAAAAACCGGGCCAGATATGACGTTAAACTTTATATCAAAATTAAAAAGTCCACATACGCCGCACTTTTGCTTCAGACTTTCATTTTGTTTTACGGTCATTGTATACTTTTTATTTAAAGCAAAAGAACAGCTGGAGCGCTATGTGATAAATATGGGCATCTTCAGTGTTGGATTGAAGAGCCTCGGGCCCATTGGGGAAAATTATTCTAATGGCCACCTTCTATTTGTACAGGACATGTGGGCCAGTCTGACCCTCGGTGCCTCCTCTGGACTTGTGCTGCAAAGTCCATACACATGCAAAAAAAATGAAAATCAGGTAGTACTTTCATCAACGATTCTTTAATTCACTGTATGACGATTCAGCCTTCACAGTAATGAGAAAGGTTATTGTGAAAACTGAAACTTTGCAAAGTGAATAAAAGGGTTGTTGATGCGACTGCTGTCTGGATTCCATTTTTTTATGTATAAGATTTATTTTTAAAATGCAGCATGCTGTAGGTGTGACTTTTTAACTGTCTTTCCCCCCTAGGTTTGTCTATATGACTTTAAAAGCACCATTAACTGCTTATGACATATAATGTAGAGTTACATCATGATGCTTAAAAAACTGTATGACATGTCTGAGGGTTGGGGATGCAAAGCAAATAAAAAAAAATAAGAAGATTTATTATTTTTAAAGTAAAATATAACAAAAACGTTTTAAATTCATTATTACTGAAATCATACCGACCTGCTAAATAAAAATATAATTTATATCGCGCAGTGAACTCCCTAAAAACAAGCCCCCCAAAATAGCGTAATTGAGTTTATTTGTCCCTTCCACCTAAATAATTTTTTTAAGTTTTCCAATAAAAGTACAACTTGCCCATAAAAAACAGTCTCTCATACAGCCATAAAGACAGAAAAATCAAAAAATTCATGGCTCTTTAAAGACATGGAGGGATAGATAAAACAAAAATTTCTGCTGTAGGAGTGGTTACAAATGCTTGACCTGCTTTGTCTTCTTTGTTTTCTTTACAAGCATTTAAGGCCCTGAAAATAATGTGTGTGAAGAAATCCTAACAAGTATTCCTAGGACTAGAGTTACAAAAAGCTAACCTAAGGTATTAGAAATAAGAGCTCATGTCCTCATATATTTCTATATGTGTGAAGCAAAACTTGCATTTTGAATATATCACTACAAATAATATAGCAACATTCATAAACCATTTATAAAAAGCAGATCAAATATAGCAAAGGACCCTCAGACAGGACCCTTCATAATTGGCTAATCTAGAACCCTTAAAATGCAGTGCTGCAATAATATTACCTGCAAATGATATTTCTACTCACATTATCACATCTTAGGTATACTTCATTCATTCCGTCTGCAACTGGTATCAATAGCTTTATCCCAAATCTTCTCTGCGATACATTGACATCTGGAACAACTTCACAACCTGAACATGAATAAGCGTGAAATTCTTCAATCTACATGACGTAGAACCTATTTTACATCTGTTTTATAGTTTTTATAATGAATATTGTACTGTCTTGATCCTGTGACTCCATAAGCATGCAATGCATACAACGTAGGCCCCATGCACATCTCATTTTCAGTTACCATTTGTGGTATCTGTCAGATTACTGTACAGATACAGTGGGTGAGTTGCAACAGTACCATTGACTTTTATAGGGCAAACATAGGCTTAATTGAACCATGTTTACTCTACTTAGCGAATGCATAGAGTTTCTACATCAGACACAAGTGTTTGCATCTACAGCACAAACTGTATACGTTTGCTAAATAATGCAAACGGTTTAATTTAGACTAGGTTTGCCCTATAATAGTCAATGGCCCTATCGCGGCCCACCCACTGTATCGCTCAGGATACATTTTTACAGTATCCCAACTCATACCATGAAGAGGAACTGAAAACGAAATTGTGAATGAGGCCTTATTGCTCTCTCTCAGATTTGCACACTATGAACATTTTAAAAGAAAAGCAAACAGGCTCTAGGGAAGAGAGCTAGGATCTTTGGTGCCACCTGTTGGAAGAAGCGTCCTTTACAGTCACCTCCAACCCATGAAAGATCCTTGAAACATGACTGGTCATTTTATGCTAAGATGGTAGTTTATCCATTAGGGTAAGTCTCCCCTTTTGGCAGGGTCAGTTTGACCTGAAATGAATTTAGCTACCGATGGTGGGAACATCACAAGCCATTTTCCAGGGGGGAAAAGGAAGTCTATGTGATGAAAGAATGAAGTGTTCCCTTTTTCCTTTCTGGAAAAACATCTGACCCAAAACTGCAGCACTAATCATGGGTAAAAAACAAAAATAAGGTTTAACTTAGACAGTTAAAATCTTGAATCTTATGACAAAACCTATAGCATACACATGTACACACACAGCCTATAAGCTGCAGATTTCCAACTCTACATTTGTAGGTGGAAAATCTGCATCTTACATGACTAGGAATTTTCATTAAATATTAATTGATTTAATCCATATGCTGTTGAAAAAAATCTGTACAGAGCCAACATGGAAATGGACATGTGTCTGTGGATTTTGAGCTGGCAGCACACAAATTTATGTTGCGGAAATGCAGATTTATTGTGAATTTTGCCTATTCACTTGAATTGTAAAATAGAAATCTGCAATAACTTGTTTCGTTGTGGATTTTGCTACATAAGTGCTATGTAGAGGGAGTAAAATCTGCAATTGTGCTTTTTAAACATGTCTGCAAATTAAATTGTTTTCAGTGTATAATGTGCATCAATTTCTTACTGATCATAAGATTTAGGCTGTCAGTTACGCCATTTCACATATGTGCCAGACGTTCTGTTTGTAACCTCCATTACATGTTCCAACGGGAGTGACTGAAAAAATAGCGGAGCAATCAGCCCTATTTTGTTCGTCTCAACAATAAGATGCCACAGCGGAAACTCGACGGACTCTATCAACTACAATGGGTCCATTGGTGGATGTCCACTGTGAAACGGATCCCATTGCTTCCGTTTTCACCGAACTGAACCTCCAACACAGATTTGAACCTAGCCTTAGTGGGAACCTTTACTGTTTCCTTCCAGTGAATAAAACAATCTATCCTGGTCATGTGATGGAAACACAGATACAGGGGTCGTTGCAAGACAGAGCTCTGATAAGCGCCCTGTAATGAGCCGTGCACCTGCGTGTCCATTACATGAACAGGGGGCCTAAAGGTTCAGAGAGCCCCACTCAGGCTCAAAAAATTGTTCATTTTTGTAGGGAATAAGTAGTTGGTGGCTTTCTGCTCTCCAGCACTACTATTTGGATTCCCTGATATGTGGTGGTATTATTTATACCTTTTATTTTTCCTACCTATGCTGCTGTTTTTGTTTATTGTCATTATGTGGTGGAGCCCCATCTCATTTTGCTAAGGGGCCTCATGAATTCTAGTTATGTTTCTGACTTCAGCAGTCACATGCCACTTCCTGACATCACCATTTGGAAGTAGTCTTTCAGGGTGGTGATATCGGGTAATGGCATATGACCTCTGTAGCAATGGCATATGACCCCTGTAGCCAATCAGTGGCTGCAGCAATCATTATTCAACGGCCAAGATCAGGAAATAAACAGAACACTGGGGTAGATGGCAGACAGCAGCTGCATTGGAGCGGAGATGAGGACAATTATGAGTATGAGTTTTATTTCAGCAGCATCATGTTAAATTTATTTAATTTAAAAAAAATAAATAAATTTTATAGACCCTATAAGGGTGCTTTTACATACACAAGTTTTTTGTTTTTTATTTGACACTGCAGTTTTTGATACAGTTTTTTTTCAGTCAAAGCCAGAAATACACTCAAAATACATTAAAAACTGTATTCTAAAAAAATAAGGGGGATATGTATGAAAAATGCGTAGGTCTAAGACTTTTTTTGTTGCCCATATCAACCATAGCAACCAATCAGAGCTCCCCTTTTATTCTTTCAGAGCACTATATGAAATGAAAGGGGAGCTCTGATTGGCTGCTATGGGCAACAAAGACAATTTTAGACCTAGACAGTTTTCATACATTTGGCTCTAAGTGTGTGAAGCTATCTGTAGCATGCCAAACATGCAAAACTATAAGGAAATCAGGCCAATTTAGTCTCACTAGAAAGAAAACAAAGTTAGCCTGCATCTCCATTTGCAATTTGCATAGACACCGCTGCACACTGTTGAAGGTTACCTGATGGTATTACCTTGACGTGGTAGTTGGGCATAGACAGTTTGATCAAACTGTGCACTATGAACCTTCATTTTATTCATGTGTAAAGAATAGCAGAAATGCATGTTAAGTGTTCCATTAGTCCAATGTTTCTATGGCTCCTAGTGTGTGCTACTGTACTTTGCTTTTGAGATTTCTTTTTCACAGTCCCAGCTTACAGTCTTTCCTTTTCCCATAATGGAAATTTTTCATGTTACAGATGAAATTTTTTACTATTGTTCTCATTGTAACAAATGATCAAATATTTGTCTGTCAATTTCCACCATTAATTTGCTAATTTTAATTCAATAGGAGCATCCCATGCTTGTGGAGAGCTAACGGGGATATTTGTATTAAACAAGTTCCTACCCATTTAATTGATTAGTACAGACAAGTCACGGTCAGTAGGTTACAGCTTCGTGTCATTGTGAGTCACAGTGAAATCACGGGAGGAATGTTGCTTCCTTGTGGGAGTTGTGTGAAGCTGTTATGTGCTGTTTGTATTACTGACTCCCCTCCTATATTTTTGTAGATACAGCACTTCAGGCTTTAGATTTCCATTTTGGGAAGTGATCAAATATCCATTAGCAATGCACATCAGGGCTAATTTTCTACATCTTCTTCTAAAAAAAAATTCCATGTTTTTTGTGGTGTTTTTTCATGGCATTTTTTGTTTTACCAGATGCTACATTTAGATCTAAACTGCAATATAAAATGTACTAGATACATTGATCTTTGTTTTGTACTGTTTTTAGGGTCATTGTTGAAAATGGGTAAAAGACACAACATATGGACTTTTCATTCAACTTCCTTCACATACTTTTTCTGTTCATAAAAAAGCCACACATTTTAAGTTTTTTCAGTGTTTTTTTACATGCGTTTTTGTGGTGTGTGTTTTTTTGCCTACATTTCTTTGTAATATAGCACCCAAGAGGTCCACTATGTAATTGACTAGAAAAGGTCTGATTGCAAGGAAGAATTATTGAGTGAAGAACGCTGTGGACCTGCAGTATAAAAGGGATATATAGAAGTCTTATCAGGCTTTCCATGTTTTCAGGAATAATAGGTAATTGTGCCATTTCCTTAAGTTGTTCAACTTTATCCAACCATTAGGACAAAGAGTTGTTCACAATTCTCTAAAGAGGCAGAATCAGTAGTTTAGTGTTCACAAGAGTTTTATAATAACTTGCTATATAGCTTATTTATTGCAGTTTTATGAGTATTGAGGAATATGTTTTCTAGTTTAACTAAGATGTGAGATTACATATTATTCATACTGTATTGATAACTAATTGTCAGAATAGTTCAAGTTAAAGAGGATTTATCACTTCATCAGTTCAGCTGTTTTCTTGTAGCTTCATTTTCTCAGCTCCTCAAACCCAGGGGTGTTTCTTCCCCTCCCAGCTGGGTGTTTCTTAACTGAAGGGGGATTACATCATTCCCTCCCCTTCACTGTTCATGCTCGCTCCTGAGTCAGTGTGTTTGTTTGAGATCAGTGGGAGGGGATAGCACATCCTTGCTCCCCCCCCCCCTCTGTCTGAGTCCACATGTCACTGTGTCGTTCCTCTCCCTATGCAGTCTTATTTTGTAAGAGCTGTTTGTTTACATACCAAAGCCCTGCATTCAGTCTAGACAGTCTTCTATGAACTCAGAGCACTGATCTCTTCTCCTCTTACAGCTGGAGGTTTGTTACAGTTGAATCCAGTCTTCTATGAACTCATCCAGAGCAGCACCAATCTGTCTCCTTTCTATGTTTACACGTAGCAGCATTAAGGCAGCGGGCACAATTCTGCTGTTTTCTGACTGTAGAAGCAGCTGCAGGGTTACTGTGCAGCTGCTGGCTGTGCAGAGTGAAATGTTGCTGGCCCCTTATTCTGAGTGAGCGAGGCAGGAATGCAGGCTCCCATGAATACGACCGGGGGGGGGGGGGGGGGGGGGCGGGGCCAACAGAATGTTAATTAGTAGAGCTGTCAGTAAAATAAATGAAAGGGGGGGTTTTAAGAAAACGTAGATAAGTGAGACAGTGAAAACAAGACAGCTTTGAAAAAATGACATCCAATTGCAAAGTTGCTTGTTTTCACTGTCCTCTTATTCTAAAGACAAATTAATGTAATGATACAACCCCTTTAAAGGGAATCCATCACCAATATTTTTTTTTTTACTAATTAAAACGAGATACTTATACAAATTATTTTCTTCTTAGCTGTTTTAATTTTCTGATTGTAGATTTGTTTATTTCTGTTTTCTGTATATGTTTATGGGGCAGCCATTTTGTCTGATCTGCTTTTAACAGCATTTAGAGAGATGCTTTACAGCAGCTTCATGGACATCGGAACCTGTGAACAGGATCATTGACTTCTATAGAAGAATTTTCTAGGCTTGATCTGTGACCTGGGAAGAAGTCACTGTGCAGAGAGCTTGAGCTTGAACTATGGCACCTCTGTTGCCTTTAATTTCATACAGAGGCAGGTTTTCTCTATTGTATTCTGTATATAAAAAATGTTGCTATGTTCCATTGGAAGCCATATAAAGGAGACAGTTTTCTAGATGATACCTCCATAATATATTAGAGCATACAGCAGCACATGGCGTTCCTATGGTTGTATAGAACCAAAAAGACTCTCTTTGCTGCTGTTTAGATATATAAATACAGTTTTGCCGTCTATGCTGAAAACATCTCTTGGAGTCACTCCATACCTACTTTCTTACCTCTCAGGTTTAGTTTTTCTGTAGGTTCTCCATGAGCAGCTTCTTTATTCTTAAAGTATGATATTGAAGTATCTTTAAAAACAAACCAATATTGCTTGTAAGCTTTCAGTGTTAGTTTTTTAGGTCTGAAAGACAAATAGAAGTGGGTTATCAGCTACTTGTGTGAACATTAATAGACTCTTTTATCTAAGTATTACTTTGCCAGACCTCACCTATATTGATTGAACTTCAACATCTGTGTGAGAGTTTCTTAAGTCCTTTATATCATTCCATATTTTATGACTGTGGTATATAGTTCTTTTTATTGGCCTATGTGAGCCATATTGAACTTGCAGTAGTGAAACTTATGGCCCATAGTTAACCATATGGGTCAAGAATCAGCACAAAGCCAATTTTAATACAGGAATTACCTGCAACTCATGGCCTGACAGCCAAACTAAACTAAACTAACAACTTTATAAAGATACCATGATACTGTCAAGTCTGGTCATTAAACCCATTGGCCTGGGACTTTAGGCTATCATATGGGTGCACATATGTGCCTGTATTACACTGTAAATGGGCACAAGGATCGGCAGATTGTGAACTTTTTATACACAGACAGATTTTTCCAAAATGTAATAAAAAGAGGGGAATTGTTGCTTTTAATGTTTAACCTGTTTTTTTTCTCGTGTTTTTCAAGTCCCATATAGAAGCCTGTGAGAAAGCGGCTGAAAAAAACATCAGACCTAGAATATGTTGGACTTAGAAAAAACTACACAGATCATGAAGACACAATGCAACTAAAGAAGAGCTCCATAAGCCAAAAAAACAATGTTTTTAGTGCATTTTGCTTTACTATTTATTTTCAGCAGACATATGGCCACAGCATTTTCTGTTAAAATGCTGTAAAAATGCTGTTGACACCAAAAATCAATATGAACAGCAGGTGCTGCAACTAGAAGTATACAGTTAAACACCATGGTTTTTCGGTCTTATGCCAGTCATTAATACTGTATGCCATAATGACATTTGGGTGTTACTATCTCAAAGCTAAAGCTTGAGCATTACTTTGTTATGTCTAGGTAGTGGGAAGACAATACTGTTTCACCAGTCAACTTGCTTTCAACACAAAATTTTACACGCTTTTTCATGCCTTCAATAATAATAATAATGCCAGCTAGGGGTGTACACAAGCAGAGTGGTGACAGGGATTTAAGCTATGCCTGCACAGCACACAAATACTGTTGGACTTTCACTGGTTTCAGTATTTTGAAACCTCCGAGAATCCAACTGTATCCTCTGTGGCATAGACAGCAATGAAAAATCCATGCTGTAGTCTATGGCTGGGTTCACACGGCTTATTTGCAGGGCGTAATTACGCCCCGCAATTATGCCGTGTAGACTTTCATTACCAGCGGCGCGTATACGCGCCGCTGGTAATTCACATGTCACTTATCTCCACCCTCGGCATATTCGCCGAGCAGGGAGAGGAGACGTGATCCATAGTTCTCTATAAGAACTGTGGATTACCGTAATGACAGGGACTTATTCCAGCCGTAATTTGCGCACTCCGGCGCGTAATTACGGACTGAAATACGTCCAATTTGAAGCTGTGTGAACATAACCTAGACCAGTGTCGGACTGGAGGGTCTGGGGCCCACAGGGGAGTTGATCTTGGGGGGCCCACCCTACTGTACATGAAAATATTACCGGCGTCTCAGCCATAAATGCGCCCATTTTACCACATAATACAGTGTGCAAAACAGAACTGTATTGTGTAGTACAATAGCAAGTGATTCACATATCTATCTTTCTCACACATCTGTCAGTCTCACATATCATACACACATGGCTAAGTAGCTCCATCCATATCCCCCTCCACCCACATACAATATCCCCTCTACCCACATACAATATCCCCCTCCACCCACATACAATATCCCCCTCCACCCACATACAATATCCCCCTCCACCCACATGCAATATCCCCCTCCACCCACATGCAATATCCCCCTCCACCCACATGCAATATCCCCCTCCACCCACATACAATATCCCCCTCCACCCACATACAATATCCCCCTCCACCCACATACAATATCCTCCTCCACCCACATACAATATCCCCCTCCACCCACATACAATATCCCCCTCCACCCACATACAATATCCCCCTCCATGTTTCCCTTGGTCACGCACCTCACCACCTTCTAAAATAAACACCAGCAAGAAAGAAAGTCTAACTCCTATCACAGGGTCAGGTGTTCCCTCACTTTTACAATCAGGGACACATGTACACTACCACTATACTAATGCCAATATAACCTACAACACTGCCATAGGGAGACAACATAGAGGTCAGACACCAGCTCAGGTATAACCTACAACACCGCCATATAGAGACCACATAGAGGTCAGACACCAGCTCAGGTATAACCTACAACACCGCCATATAGAGACCACATAGAGGTCAGACACCAGCTCAGGTATAACCTACAACACCACCATATAGAGACCACATAGAGGTCAGACACCAGCTCAGGTATAACCTACAACACCACCATATAGAGACCACATAGAGGTCAGACACCAGCTCAGGTCACATCACATTACAGTGAAAACAACACTGATCCAATATAGAAGTAAAATAACCCCTGAAATCAGGGACTCACCGGAGATGTCTTATCTGATGAGTCGTTCTCTTCTCTTGAGTCGTTCTTTTTCCCTTCTCTTCTGCATCCGTTCCACGCCGCCATGAGGACTTGTCCCGGCCACAACTCATCCCTGCAGAAATTACACACAAATATCAGAATCCTCACTTTTCCAGCATCTCTTTACCTATTCCCACCTCTGTACAAACTGCCCAGGGGTGGGAGAGCAGGTACAAGCCATAACTTAGAAGCCTAGTATCCTAGTATCCACGGGTGGGTAGGTAAACAGCCCCCATGTAGATAAGCAGGCCCCAGTTAGGAAAGTAGATAGGCTACAGTTAGGTTGGTGGGTCCCAGTTAGGTAGGCTGTAGGTAGGTGGTTTCCCCCAGTTAGGTAAGCTGTAGGTAGTTAGGTCCCCTTTATATAGGCTGCAAGCAGTTAGGTAGTATACAGGCAGTTAGGGCCTCCTTTAGGTAGTATACAGGCAGTAAGGGCTTCCCTTGAAGTAGTATACAGGCAGTTAAGGCCTCCTTTAGGTACTATACAGGCAGTTAGGGGTCTCTTTTAGGTAGTATACAGGCAGTTAGGGGTCTCTTTTAGGTAGTATACAGGCAGTAAGGGCCCCTTTAGGGAGTATACAGGTAGTTAGGGGCCTCCTTTAGCTAGTGTGCAGGAAGTCAGGTCCCCCCCCCCGTTAGCTTGTGTGGGGGTAGTCAGGGCCCCCTTTAGTATTTAGGTAGTCAGGGCCCCCTTTGTAGTCAGGGCCCTCCTTTCATTAGCAAGGGCCCCCTTTGTAGTCAGGGCCCTCCTTTCATAAGCCAGGGCCCCCTTTGTAGTCAGGTCCCTCCTTTCATTAGCCAGGGCCCCCTTTGTAGTCAGGGCCCCCCTTTCATTAGCCAGGGCCCCCCTATGTAGTCATGGCCCCCCTTTCATTAGCCAGGGCCCACTTTAGGGTAACTAGGGCTCCCCTTTAGGGTAACTAGGGCCCCCTTAAGGTAGTCAGGGCCCCCTTAAGCAGCCAGGGCTCCCTTTAGGTAGTCAGGGCCCCCTTAAGCAGCCAGGGCCCCCTTTAGGTAGTCATGGCCCCCCTTAAGCAGCCAGGGCCCCCTTTAGGTAGTCAGGGCCCCCCTTAAGCAGCAGGGCCCCCCTTAAGGTAGTCAGGGCCCCACTTTAGGTAGTCAGGGCCCCCTTAAGCAGCCAGGGCCCCCTTATGAAGCCAGGGCCCCCTTAAGCAGCCAGGGCCCCCTTTAGGTAGTCAGGGCCCCCTTAAGCAGCCAGGGCCCCCTTTAGGTAGTCAGGGCCCCCTTTAGGTAGTCAGGGCCCCCCTTAAGCAGCCAGGGCCCCCTTTAGGTAGTCAGGGCCCCCCTTAAGCAGCCAGGGCCCCCCTTAAGCAGCCAGAGCCCCCCTTTAGGTAGACAGGGCCCCCCTTTAGGTAGACGGGCCCCCCATTAAGCAGACAGGGCCCCCTTTAGGTAGTCAGGGCCCCCTTTAGGTAGTCAGTGCCCCCTTAAGCAGCCAGGGTCCCCTTTAGGTAGTCAGGGCCCCCTTAAGCAGTCAGGGCCCCCTTTAGGTAGTCAGGGCTCCCTTAAGCAGCCAGGGCCCCCTTAAAATAGCTAGGGCCCCCTTTAGGAGTCAGGGCCCCCTTAAGCAGCCAGGGCCCCCTTTAGGTAGTCAGGGCCCCCTTAAGCAGCCAGGGCCACCGTTAGGTAGTCAGGGCCCCCTTAAAGTACCCAGGGCCCCCTTTATGTAGCCAGGGTCCACTTTTGTAGCCAGGGCCCCCCTTTAGGTAGTCAGGGCCCCCCTGAAGCAGCCAGGGCCCCCTGAAGCAGCCAGGGCCCCCTTTAGTTAGTCAGGGCCCTCTTAAGCAGCCAGGGCCCCCTTTAGGTAGTCAGTGCCCCCCTTAACCAGCCAGGGCCCCCTTTAAGTAGTCAGGGCCCCCTTAAAGCAGCCAGAGCCCCCTTTAGGTAGTCAGGGCCCCCTTAAAGTACCCAGGGCCCCCTTTATGTAGCCAGGGTCCCCTTTTGTAGCCAGGGCCCCCTTAATGTAGTCAGGGCCCCCTTAATGTAGCCAGGGCCCCCTTAAGCAGCCAGGGCCCCCTTTAGGTAGTCAGGGCCCCCTTAAGCAGCCAGGGCCCCCTTAAGGTAGTCAGGGCCCCCTTAATGTAGTCAGGGCCCCCTTTAGGTAGTCAGGGCCCCCTTAAGCAGCCAGGGCCCCCTTTAGGTAGTCAGGGCCCCCCTTAAGCAGCCAGGGCCCCCCTTAAGCAGCCAGGGCCCCCCTTTAGGTAGTCAGGGCCCCCTTAAGCAGCCAGGGCCCCCTTTAGGTAGTCAGGGCCCCCCTTTAGGTAGTTAGGGCCCCCCTTAAGCAGCCAGGGCCCACTTTAGGTAGTCAGGGCCCCCTTAAGCAGTCAGGGCCCCCTTTAGGTAGTCAGGGCCCCCTTAAGCAGCCAGGGCCCCCTTAAAATAGCCAGGGCCCCCTTTAGGAGTCAGGGCCCCCTTAAGCAGCCAGGGCCCCCTTAAGCAGCCAGGGCCCCCTTTAGGTAGTCAGGGCCCCCTTAAGCAGCCAGAGCCCCCTTAAGCAGCCAGAGCCCCCTTTAGGTAGTCAGGGCCCCCTTAAAGAAGCCAGGGTCCCCTTTTGTAGCCAGGGCCCCCTTTAGGTAGTCAGGGCCCCCCTTAAGCAGCCAGGGCCCCCTTAAGCCGCCAGGGCCCCCTTAAGCAGCCAGGGCCCCCTTTAGGTAGTCAGGGCCCCCTTAAGCAGCCAGGGCCCCCTTTAGGTAGTCAGGGCCCCCCTTAATCAGCCAGGCCCCCCTTTACGTAGTCAGGGCCCCCTTCCAGTAGCCAGGGGCCCCCCTTTAGGTAGCCGGGGCCCCCTGAAGTAGCCAGGGGCCCCTGAAGTAGCCAGGGGCCCCACTGTTACCCAGGCCCCCTGAAGTAACCAGGGGCCCCACTGTTAGCCAGGGGCCCCCTGAAGTAGCCACGGTCCCTACTGGTAGCCAAGGGCCCATTAGGTAGTAAAAAAAAAAATTAACAAACATCCACTTACCTGGCTCCGGCTCCCGCTCCTGGCCGCTCCGAGCTGCCGCTGCCACCGCCGCCGGCCTCTAGTGCCGCCCTGCATAGGCGGCGCGGTGATGTGACGTCACCGCGCGCCTACGTCAGCAGTAGGGGCCGGCGCCCTGCAGGCTGAAGGCCTAGCGTCTTCAGCCTGCCAGGGAGAGCAGCGGAGCGCAGCGCTAGTGGCGCTGTGCTCCGCTGACACTGTGCAGCCCCAGGAGTCGGGGACATTAGTCCCCAACACCCGGGCCGGTCTCTGAGTGCTCGGGACGCTGTGTAGAGAGAAGGAGGGAGCAGGCACACACATAGGGTTAATCCAGCTACACAGACACAGAAGCCAGAGCCCTCCCCCTCCCTTCCCTACAGAAGCATACTGTGCAGGAGGGGCTCTGTGCTCTGACCTGTATTCAGAAGCTAATGAGTCATCAGACCTGACAGCCAGTGAGATAAAGATCAACAGGTCAGCTGCTATAGGGATTTCAGGAACTGATGCACTACTACTAACAGGGATAACTCAAAATCAGTAGGAAATTTGTAATGAACATATATTGCAAAGCTGCTTGTTTTTGAAAGATCTTTTAATTAAAACCCAATCATTGTAGTGAGACAACCCCTTTAACTAGACATCTAAGTTTGACTTACGAGTAAAGCTTTACGAGACCCCAAGCTGCTGCTCTCTGTGGTTATTATTTACCGGACTAACTGCAGCTCCCAGCTCACCACCAGTAGGCCTACCATACTATACCAATCTGCATTTATGATGTCCCTGTCATTGGCACCATACCAAAGAACTGCAAGCAATCCTTTTTTTGTAGTGTATGGTGACTCAAAAACTGCCTTAGAAAGTGCATAATTGATTTTAGTCTAAAGAAGGTCGCAAAAATACAACTGAAAATAAGGCAGGATATACAAGATGCTCAATGATTGGCATACATACCTGAAAAGCTTTAGATGATCTGCAAGTTTTGGAATGTCTGTGATATCCTCCTGTGAAACATTTAAAAACACAATGAAATGTCACTATACATTTTGTGAAGACTATTCCTTAAAGTTTATTCCCACAATGAATAATTATGGCATATCCAAAGTATATGCCAAAAAGGTCTGACAAGTACAGGTCATACTTCTGGGACCCGTACCTACAGTATATCAAGAATAGGGTTCTCTGGTGAGGAGGCTGATGAAGAATACATAGAGACATGGTGGCTCAGTTCTTTACATTCAGGTCTATGGGAATTCATATCTAGCAAAGCAAGCTTTCAGATATTTATGGCATATCCTGTGAATTCACCTTAGTAGTAGGAATACCCTTTAAACCATATTCAGAGGTTCTAATCTGCCTCTATATCTGTTAATACAATTCTTTCATGTACAGAAGTAGAAACTAATATACATTAAAATTCCTAATATTGAACTTTGTTTACCTGCCGACTAGAAGATTAGTTTACTGTGATCTTATACTCAAGAAAATGTAATTGAAAAACAAATAGCTAATTTAAGAGAAAGTGATTGAAAGTAAAACCTTATGAAACTGTGAATAGTAAACACTTTCTTCATCAGAATCAGAAGACTGGTTAATATTATATTAATGGGTTTGTATGTGTACACAGCTTATTATAATTGTATCTGAAGATTTACACAGGCATGGTGCCATACATTTAGCTGTGACTAGTGTTGGACTATGAGTAGAGATGGGCGAATTGATTCTAACGAAGTGGAATTCGTTTCGAATTTCAGGAAAACTTCAGTTCTTAACAAAGTTGAACTTTGGGGTACTTCGGGTGAACGAAGTGTGCTTTTGATTGATAAAATGGCTGCGAGCACATGGCGTTACATGGGGCAAAGCACTCTGGGAGGAAGAAGGGCATAGCCTGCATGACATGTGCAGAGATGAAGCCAATCAGAGACCGGCGGGATTCTGTGATGTCACCGCACTACATAAGTCCGGGCGCGACGCTGGGAGCTCACACTCCTCTCACTGTACTGATCAGGGAAGGTGCTGCCGCGGCTGATAGCTCTTACTGAAGAACTGATTATTTATACAGCGATTTTTTGTGGGTGTCCTCAGCTTGTCTCCAGAGACTGCTTCTCTTAATGTTCTATTTCTGATTTTTCGGGTATTGGATCTGAAGTCCAGTGTGCGTCCCACTGGGAGCGTAATTTCATTTTTAAAGATATCCCCGGGTCACAAACCCATTAAATCCCAAAAAGGGGTCTAAGCCAGTTCTGTTGTAACTTCATTTAAAAAAAACAAGCGTTTTTACAATACCAAAAACCACCTTTTTTTTTTGGGTGCTCCCAAAACTTTTTCCAATTTTTAAAAATCCAGGGGTTTAATTTTAAACTTTGTTTTCTGCTTTGGGGACTTTTAAAAACCGCTTTTTCAACCCCCAAAAATTAAAATTTCCTGTACCATAATTCACAAAAACAAGGTTAATTTCAATTTTTTTTTTTGTTGGTAGCCCTAGAAAACACAAGCAATTTTAAACACGCACAAAAACCAGTATTTGTGGCTGCTTTAATTGTTTTGGCCCCAATTTTTTCATCCGGGGTTAATTAAAAACGTTGTTTTTCTTTCTGTGGGGACTTTCCCAAAAAAACCGGGCTTTTCACCGCCAAAAATTTCAATTTTTTTCCCGTAACCCAAATCACCCAAACAAAGTTAATTAAAAAAATTTTTTTTCTTGGGTTTTGGGGAGCTAGAAAAAAACGCAAATTTTAACCCCGCTACAAAGCGGGATTTGTGGCCCGTTCAATTCCTTTTGGGGCAATTTACATCCAGGGGGTTTAAATTAAAACTTTTTTTTTCTTCCGTGGTGAAAAAATAAAACCCCTCTTTTTCCCCCCAAAAAATTTTCATTTTTTTTTCCCGTACCAAAAATTCACAACAAAATTTAAATTTCAATTTTTTTTTCTTTGTTTGTACGAGAAAAACATGCCCGTTGTATACACGCAACAAAACTAAGTAGGTTTTTTTGGGGTGCCAAAATTTCCCCTTTTGCGCATTTTTTCATCCAGGGGTTAAAATTTAAACGTTGTTTCCCGCTGCTGTTTTTGACTTTCCCAAAAAACCCTCTTTTTTTACCGCCAAAAAATACAATTTTCCTGTAGCCTGATTTAAAAAGGAAGGATATTAAAAAATTTTTTCCCTTTTTGGGGTAGCAGAAAAACCCCGCCCTTGAACCCGCACCCAAAACTCGTAATTTTTTTGGTTGCTCAATTTTTTAGGTGCAATTTACAACAAGGGGTTAATTAAGCGGGTTTTCTTTCAGTTGTATCAATAAAAGAAAAATTTTTTTTTTTCACCGCCCCCAGAAGAAAATTTTTTTTTCATAATTCCCTTAAACCGAAGGGAAAATTTAAACCTGTTTGTTTCTTTTATATTCAGAAAAAAACACAGAGTTTTCAAACGGGACATACAAGTCAATTTTTTTTCCCGCCCATTTTTGGGAGCGCCCTTTTTTATCCAAGGGTTTCCCCCAAACTTTTTAGTGGGTTTTATTTTTAGTCAAATACAGGGTGTTTTAAATTTTTAAATAAAAGATATCTTTATCAACAATGTCCCTTTCAATTTTTTTAAAAAACCCCCATTTTCAACAAGAGGGGGGCCGGCCTTTCACCTGCGAGAAACAAGGCCAAACATTTTCCCGGGCCCCGGTCGCAGCACGCAAGGGGAAATCGCAGCAAAGGGGTTTTTACTCGTGAGGTCCCCAACTCCGCGGTTTATCAGCGGGCCCTTGTTTTTTTTCACCAAAACCCCCCTGGTTTTTTGAAAAAGGGTTTACTAGGGCATCCACTTCCCCCCGAAAAAAGAAAATCTGACAACCCCCCGCCCCAAAATCGGTGGGAAACCCTCCCGACACAAACCCTTAGGGTTGGGCAAGGCCCGGGAGTGGGGTCAGCGGCGGGTCTTCCCGGGCCTCAACCCGCCCCAGTCCCATCCAGTTTCCCCCGCCAGAGATCTACAAATGGGCGGGCCTTTAGCGCCACTATATACAGGATGAACAATTTGAGGGAGCGTCAGCAGCTACTTGGAGCGAAGAAATGGGGCCAAAATCCCCTGCTTCTTAGAGGCGGCAAAGTATAGAGTTTTAAGGGCATGGGGGGGTCAGTGAGGGGGCAGCCTCTGAATACCAAGACCGGGGAAGGGCAGCAGTGCGATAAAACAAATAATGAGAATTTGCCGACCGCCACTTGGACCGGTGAGGTAAGGGCTTCATCATCGTCAGGGGAAGAGGGGGTCATTTTTCCGTCGGCACGGCCAGCTTGCAAGTGGGGGCTTGCCCCTGAGCAGCAGGAAGCAGCAGTGTGAGGCGGGCCAAGCGGCCAGGGGGAAAAAACCCCGTTCCAGGTCCAAAAAGACGGCACAGGGGCTCAGCGAGGCAGCGGCGGCAGAGTGGAAAACAGTGCGGAGTGTTTTCGGTAAAAAACCATACCGGCGGGGTGGCGTTCTTTTTCTAAACACCGGAGGAGCTGAATAGGGGGATAGTAGAACTGTGGCAGAAAGTGAAGCGTGGCCCGGAGCTAACGTTTGGCACCCCCGTCCCGTCAACACATGCAGCGTCACCACCCCCGGTGGCCTGGGAGAAACGTGGCTAAAATGTGTGGTCCATCCTGCCACCGCAGCAACAGCAGACAGCAGGCAGCGGCCAGTGGCATGCATGCCGATTGCAAGCCAGTCAAGGCTCCCCACCTCTGCAGAAGGGACTGTTTCTCTTTTACATCATCTCCACGGTCCAGATGCTCCTGCTCCACGCGTACTCATGTCGCCAGCAGTTTGTTCAGCGAGGCGATTGCAAAGAGACAACAGTATTGCGTCCAAAACCCATCATAAGGAGCAGAAGCTGACGCGTACTCCTGTCCAGTATGTTGGTGCTAGCCATTCCCTCTCCCTCCCTTTCCAAAAGGTGGACCAGCACCATTGTCTGATAACTAATGGCTTGTGCCGAGCTGAGATGGAGAGTTCAAGCCGTAAAATATTTTCCAGAAAAGCAGACCACACTTCATAAATAGTAAGAACAGAAGTTGGGGGTCATCCTTGAGCTAATCGTTTTGTACCAAAGGTGCAACGGACAGCGCGGACGTCTGGAGCTGTAAAACTAACGGTCAGGGCCATACATGTCCTTTAGGCCCACAGGGTGAATTGCTGACTGGCCCAGGCACACCAACAACTTGGACAGGAGACGCCGCTTTCTCCTCCATGTTGTCAAACTGCGGCTCCTGCGCCAATGTCCGCCTCCTCCTCCTCCTCCTCCACCACCATCTCAGCCTCCACAAATACTGCTCCATCATACCACATGTGTAGGGCACAGGGGTGTCACGCAGTTCTACACCTGGCTTGCCTCGGCGAACGAAGTCACACAGGGGAGGAACTGCTCCGCGTCATGCAGCAAGAAATCGATGTGTGGCTTTCTCCGCGCCAACTGCAAATCGGAACCATGTGACGGACAATGGGAGGAACATGGTGTTCGCGCTGCACCGAGGAGGGATGGTCCATGCGCCCTGCATGGCGCACGTGTTCAATCTGGTTGTGAAAAGGTTCCTGAAGTCTTCCACCGATCTTCAGAAGATTCTGAAAATGGCCAGGATACTGTGCATGCAACCTGCCATTTGTTGAGGCCATTCGAGGAGGCCACATTATTTGTCAGTCGCCAGGACTACGAGATGAATAACGTCATTCCACTGCTTCATGTCCTGGAACAGATGCTGAAAAATCTGTCTGGGCAGGGGACTGGAGACGTGGCGACTACATCTCGCGGCCACATGAGTCCGGTGGGGACTGAAATGGAGGAGGAGAAGGACATTGGAGCAGAAGCATTGTCTGGTGAAATGAGTGGATTTTCTACCCAGGTGACAAGAGAGGAGGAGCAGGAGCAGCTGGAGGAGGTAGATGGAGATGAGGAAGACGAGGCAGATGACCCGCAAGCACCGTGGCAGTATACAGTGGAGATGGAGGCAGGGAGCCCCTCGGAGTCACTTGTGCAGATGGCCCGCAGCATGCTGATTTGCCTGGCTAGTGACAGCCGAATAGTCAGCACCCGGCAGAGGGATGACTTCTGGCTCTCCACCCTATTGGACCCTCGCTACCGTTCCAAAATGGGAGCCTTTTTCCCAGCTATTGAGAGGGAAGACAAACTCAAATACTATAGGGAAATCCTCCGTAGTCAGTTGGCCGCTGCCTTTTGTGCGGCATTGTCCCTCCTCTGACAGGTCTGACCGGGGGGTTCTTCAGCGCTCATGTACTACAGCCGCGGCTGCTGGGTGAAGGTGGGGGGGGGGGGTAGGAGCAGGACCAGCTCCATCAGCAGCAACCTAAGTCTAGAGTCACTGATGAGCAGCTTCCTTCACCGCCTAGTGAGGAGGGCAGTCGCCAGCAGAAGCAGCAGCAGGACCTGGAGCAGTCCCTGAACCAACAGGTGGTGGCCTACTTGGACAGCACTCTGCCACCCCAGTTAGAAGATCCGCGGGACTACTGGGCAGCCAAACTGGATGTGTGACCGCAACTTGCCATTTTGCATGGAAAGCTGTCCTGCCCGGCCTTTTGGGGCATCTGAGGGGTTTTCAGTGCGCGGGACCATCTTTTACCCCAAAGAACCCGCTTCTCCCGGGAAAAAGTGGAACGACTACCTTTGTCAATGAATCGGCGGGATGGCGGGTTTTCCACACACCAATGTTTAGGCGTCAGACAAACATCAGCCAGACGCCCACCTAAACGTGGAAAATGATCGGGAAAAAACCCCACCTGCCCAGCCACAATCTGATGCCCCACCCACCTGTGCCACACTCTGTTTCAGTTTCTCCATCGCCACCAACCTCTTTCCGGGGCGGTATTGCCACCCACCTCCACCCCTGTCATTGTGCCCCACAGTCTGACCTCATACTGCTGCCCCGCACCCCCACTTTGTCATTGTGCATTTGGGGCCCTGCCCTGTTTTTCCCACCTCCAAAAAATTTTTGGCCACTGTTGACCTCATGCTGCTCTGTGGCTGCTCCCCGACCACAACTGTGTCATTTGCCACTGTCTGACCCATGAGCTGCTGTGGGCTGCCGTGCCCTTCACACTGTCATTGTCCCATGTCTACCTCATGGCTGCTGTTGCTGCCGTGACCAAACACACTGTGTCATTGCCCCACTCTGTGGCCACCCTTTTTTCCCCCCTCTAGAATGTCATTGTCCCCACGTCTGCCCTCATGCTGTGTGGGCCCTTTGCCGTGACCTACACACGTCTTGGCACTATCTGACCTCAGCTGCTGTGTGGCTGATCCCGGACCTACACACTGGTCATGTTTCACTCCTTCCCTTTACTCCTGTTTTTGCCACCTCCAAAATGTCTTGTGCCACTTCGACCTCTGCTGCTGCTGCTTTTGATGCTGTCAACTCCACAACTTGTCATTGTCCCCACTCTTAGGGCCTACTCCTTTTTTTTCCACCCCCCAAATTCATTGTGCCACTCTCTGACCTCAGCGCTGTGGTGCCGCCGTCACCTTCACACTTGTACGATGTGCCCCCTACCCCCTCAGTTTTTTTTTTTCCATTGTCCTCCCATGCTTATAGGCTACATTCCCCCTTCATTTTTTTTGGTATTTTTCCCCTCTTAAGTGCCCAGGGAATTTTAGATGAAGGTTCTAAGAGCGGCGCGTCATCTGCTGTCATACTAAAACACAATTTTGTATGAAGCCAAAACAAGCCCCCTCTGCTTTTTTTGAGGCACAAGTTCTACACCCCCGCGCTCTGTCAGCCGGAAATACTGTTTTAAAGTGTTTTGTCCAAAGTAACGGAACAAAGTTTTTTTTTCCGAAAATTGGGCAATGAAAAACCGAATTTGGGGAAAATTTCGCCCATCCTAACTATGAGAAAAAAGTCATATTCGAAAAAAAAACCCAAGCACTTGGGTACAGGTCATCTAAAACGATTTTTTGAAAAATACCCCAAAAAGAACTGCAATCATACCCTAACCCCCAAATTAGGTTAGGATTGTTTTTTAAAGGAAAATTTTTCAGGTTAAATTACAAAACTGTAAGTGAGGGTCCTGTTGCGCCAACCTTTTGACCATTGTTCACATCAAAAGTCGCTTTCGTTACTATAAAATAGGTTTTACGGGGAAACCAACAAACGTTGGACAAAGTTGCCGCAACCGAGCTTCCCAAAAACCCCGGGACCCGTATTTAAAAAAGCAATCCCTTAAAAACAACCCATCCCCTACTTTGGTTTGGGTTTTTTTGGTTGGATAGGGTTTAAGAAAAAAATTTTAGTTCAAAACACTCCCAAATTTTTCACAATTGGTTTTTAACCCCGTGGTCAAACCAAAAAGGGCCCCTTTCAAGCAAAACTAACTGTGATTGTACTTTTTCTGCAGTTCACTCCCCTTTTAAGTGCATAGAACAAATTTTCAGTATCGGCACAAATTTTTGACTATATGTGTGGTGATTTGACAAACAATTAAGGGGGGGTGGTGAACAATATTTTTCTGGGCTTCAAAAACTTCAAAACCCCATATTTTCATTTAGCTGATCTGATCAGTCAGAAGTGAAAACCCCCTAGTCAGTGCCGATTAATAAAAAAGCAGTGCACCTTTTAAAGGATTAAGCGTTTTCAAAAACAAAAGCTTTTCTCCAAACACAAAGGGGTTTCTTTAAAGGGGTTTTTTCCACAATCTCATTTCATCCCCCTGCTCAGCTCTTCAGCTCGTTGCTCGAAGGGTGCGTGTGGATTTGTTTGAATTGAATCAGTGACTCTCAGGGTGACACACCCAGGCCTTTTCTCTGTAGTCAAAGAAAGGTCTGTTTTAAATTTTCAGAGCTGTGAGTACTACAATAGCCAGAGGTAAAATATTTGCCTCACGCACAAGGGTCCCAGGTTCAAATCCTTGCAGGAACCAAACCTGTGGATTTTTTTTTCTCTTTATCAATGCACAGACCTGATTGAGTTTTTTTTAAAATTTATTTGCACTGTTTGACTAATTACTAAAGAGTACAGAGGATGGGAGTAGAATGATAGCACCTGGGGTTTGAACACTCAGTAGCTGCCTGAGAAGAGAGGTGATGTCTGAGCATGTGCGACCAGGACTGAGGAGCTCTCAGCCCTGGTCGTATCCCCTGGAGATGAGCTGTAAACAATGGATCACTAAAGGAGCTGCTATAACAAAAACGGTGCAGAATTTTTAATAATAATGAATGGTGAAAATGTTTATTATTTAGTTTGCAAGTTTCCCACATCAATTTTACTTTGTGGCAAAACCCCTTTAAGTAAATGAGTCTGAGCTGTAATACCACCCACAGTCAATGCATTAAGGTGGCACTATTTCTAGGTGGAAGCAAATGTAAAACCCCTTCAATGTGGGAGTTTACCCTCAGACCCAATTATACCAGAATGTGTACTCTTATACAACCAAAGACAATTTGAAAGGGTTAACTCTTTTACAAAGTTCAAGTTAATGATATTGCTTTCCAAGATTACATGTTACTTCTCTCCTATTTAGGTTCTACATCCCCCATTTTTATTAAACCAACCAACTGTGCACTTTAGAGGAGTGTGGATATTTCATATTATAATTTCAATGAATGGTGGATTTCTATAGTGAAGCAGCACAAGGAATAATTACGTTGAGTTACAATGGCTCCACATTTAATAAGTGTTTGACATCATAAGTGCTGGGTAAGGTTACCCGAAGCTTCTTAAGTAGCAGTTAGCTGACCTACTATATTACTGTACGTCAGTAACAGAGTGTACGAAACGTCTGCTATAAGGGTCTGGACATATTATCCAAACACAGTAATTACCATTGATATAATCCCATAAATTGGAATGTCTACATCCTATACCACTAATATAATCTCATAAATGGAAATCATGTCTACATCCCATAGCAAAAGAGTGTTTAGCTTTTACCCATATGTAGAGAGAATGTTACATATAAGAGAATGTTTTATGCTTCAAAACTTACCAGAATTTTGTTCGATTTTCCTCCCTCTAGGGCCACTTCTAAATTAGAAAGAGCTGCTTCGACTTCATCTGTTTCTCCATCTGTGGTTAACTCAAAGGACTCAGCTGATAGTGATAATTTGCTTATGTGATACTATTTTGGATAAAGAAGATGTTGTAGATTAGTAATAACGTGCACATGTATATTAGAAGTTAGGGTGCTTTCACATGGTGCGTTATTGATGCGTTTTTTCAATGCGTTTTTGTGTGCAGGAAGGCACAGCAATTAATGCTGTACATTGCTGCACAAAAATCGCGGTAAATTTGCGGTAAAATCACGGTAATTACTGCAGCAATGTACAGCATTAATTGCTGTGCCTTCCTGCACAAAAAAAACACAATTAAAAAACGCATTGAAAAAACGCATCAAAAACACACCGTGTGAAAGTACCCTTATACTTTCTAATACCTAACAATACATGGTGTTTCAAAAAGGCTGGTGCCTGTAGCAAAGGACCTTGGTCTGTTGTAGCAGTACAGCAGTGACAGTCCAGCAAAAACTTTAAGAATAAAATTAGTAAATTTATGAGCTCCACATAAAAACTGTGTTTCACCTGGGGTGAGGCAATTTAAAATCACTGGGTTTTTATTTCATGGGAAAGTCCGAGCCGTGTAAAGACCTTGGAAGAGGCAGTAAATGTGATTCAAGCCATAAATAAGCTCACTCCTAGAAAGATGACCAGGCTGACTAGTATTATAATTATATAAAGCGCCATTAATTTCAGGGAGCTGTACATTCAAGGGGGATTACGTACATAACATATGACAGACAAAGTACAATGACAGCAATAAATGACAAACAAGTGGTACAGAGGGAGAGGGGACCTTGCCCCCAAAGGCCTACAACCTGTAGTATCTCAAAAAATAGTAACCCCCACATTTCTTTTAAATTTTGTATTAATCTTTTTGGAACGCACGTGATTCACTTTGATCAATGTAAAGTTTCAGGTCCAGTTGTATAAATTTAAAATTTTTGGTGTGCCCTCAAAAAAACTAACACCAGCCATCTGTGAAAACCGCTGGCAAAAAAATAAAACACCCCCAAGTAAAAAATGGACACATTTTTCCCCTAAGTTAATATTTTGGGGGCCACCATTTTTTTCCCAACACGCCTTAACTCTTGGCCTAGGGTCACTAGAGTTTCACGGGTTTGCACCCACTGAAATCCTCTTCCCCCCCAAGCAACATCACGGAACGGGGAGTTAAAGAATTTGCGCTTCCCCAATTTTCCTTTTGGGATGCCACACGATGTGCTTAGCGGGCCCCCCAATCTGGCCCCCGGGCCTACACAATGCTGAGCCCATTGAATTTGTCAGGTCGTCGGATCTACTCTGGCGCGGCCTTTTGTAACTCTGCCAGCAATTTAAGCAGCTGCACACAGACGTCACTGGTTCGCAAGAGAAAAGCGGGGGGCGATTCATTCTGTCCCGCTTTCCCAATAGGGCGCCGCTTACACATCACGCGCCGGGGGGGGTGAGGGGATGCACCCCCCCCTGCCCGCTGGATCTCCCCACTCCTGCAAGCAGCACTCAGTAGAGAATCGGAAAGGTAGTAACTACTTTTTTTAATTTTCCCGGCTGTTTATTTACATGGGGATAATTCTTAAGATACAAGAGGCCTATAGCATTTCTAATGACTACAAGGGCCCTTACTATTTTTTAATGACACAGAGGGGGTTATCTTTTTGTAATTATACAGGGGGCATAGATTTTCTAATGACTAAGGGGCATATATCTATTTCTAATGACTACGGGGGGGATATACTATTTTTTAATGCACAGGGGGGATATTTATTTTAATGACTAATGGGGGATTTATTATATTGTGAGGGATCAGCGCCAGACAGGGGCAGGGTGGGGTTTTCCCAGACAGGACAGGCACACTGAGTAAAGTTCAAGTCCGCTGTGCCTGGGTTTATTTAGTGTAAACAAACACGGCCTTAACTTAGGCATAAAAAAAAACCGCTCGGCTGGGCTACTATACACGACGTCCCAACTATACCAGGGACACACTCAGGACCCGGGGGCAAAGCGAAAAGCACATACAGGGGGCTACTTACAACGGCCCCAGAAAACCACCGCACCAGACGGGGCCTGCGATCAGGTTTTTATAGGCCTGGCACCAGCCTCCTGGTGCGGGGATGGCCACCCCCCCTTCTTTCCCCTCCGAAAACCCCCGGATAAAGGGGCGGAACCTTAATTCATGTCTTATCTACTGCCAAACAAATTTTGGGTTTCCCTCCCGGCCCGGCCACCGGCGACCGCATTGGTCATACCTTTCCTAAGGCCGCAAGACACATTCTTGGGGAAATAAACCCTTCCCTCCCACTATCCCCCTGTCACTGTTCACATACCCCCCCCCCTTGTTCACCCCTGTGGGGTGGGACACATTTAGCCACCAAACAATGTTTCTTGACAGCGCTCGCTTTTGCCCTTATTTCCCCCCTATGCCCAAGAGAAACTAAATTTTTGCAGTGAGGAACCATTGGTGACTCTCGCATTTCGCCTTTAGTTTGGGACATCAATTTAATGGAGCGTGGTCTTTGTTTTGCCGAAAGGGGCTCCAACAAATAATACTTGGGGACTCCAGGGCCCATTTGAGGGCCAAACACCCCCTTTCCCACAATACTATATTTCCCCCTTGCGGGTGTGATTTCCTGCTAAATAGTGACGGATCTTTCACCGTCACCTCCGGGGAAAGTACTGCACCGTCCCACACAGCGCATCGGTCTGAAACAACAAATTCTCTCTTGAATTTTGGGGGTAATTAGGACGGCCTTTTCACGAGCCAGCTTCAACCCTTCCGCCTCCGGTTCCAACCCATGACACTCTTACATTTTTTTGGGTTGTTGGGGGGCTGCTATACTCGCAAAGTTTGGGATAATCTGCGAAAATAACCCCACATACAAAAAAAAGGCCCTTACTTGTCTCTTTTTTGGGGGGGTTGTGGCCACCCCCTGTATCGCCTCCCCCTTATTTACCGCGTTTTATAATGCCCCTACCTTTTATAAAACCCAGGTCCCGGCTTCTTCTAGCCCCAAGGCCACTTTTTGGGGTTGGCGTTAACCCTGCTTCTCTTTTGGCGTTAAATTGCCGGACCTTAGGTTGGGCTGCCCCCATCCTCCTAAAGTTTTATTATTCATTAGGTATGCTTTGCATAACGACGATGGGGTTTAAGGACGAATCCTTAACCTTGGGAAGGTGTGGAGCCCCATGAACCAAAGGGTGGGAAACCCATTTGAAAAAATCCATCGGTTGGGGCGAAAAGCCGTCTTTTTTTTTGGGCCCATCTGTGGGGGAACCTGCCATAGCCCAGTAAGATAAAAGCGTGGAAAAAATTCCCATGACCCACCTCCAATTAACTCGTCCACTCCGGCGGGGGTACGTGCAAATTTGGAAACCTATTCAGCTTCCGAAAATCATTACGAAGCGAATAAAGCCATCTGGTTTTTGGGATGAGTAAAATTGGACTCGACCACTCGCTTCTACTCCCGATACGCCAAGGTCCAACTTTTTTTAAACCTCCTCAGATATTGCTCCCCTACACTTCTGGTACCCGATAAGGTTTAAAGTTGATTTTTACTCCGGCCGGGACAATACATGCTTTTGGGGTTTAGTACCCCGGCGTTCTGAGAACACATCGTATTCCTTTGGTAAACTCCAGGGTTCCTGTTTTTGGGATTTTGAGGGGGACTCTGACACATCTTCCGGGTCATTTTATAGGTGTACCCGCACCAGGGTCCCCCCTGTCTTTCCAAATTTAATTAAGTTACGGGGGAAAATCTTTTTCCGGGCTTGTTCTCCCGGCTTTACTTTAAAATTTAACATCTCCTATTTTCCCAAAGGATTTTGGGGCCCTTCCTTTAGCGGGAACTTATTTCACAGGGGGAACTAACACAAACACCTGACCCCCCCGGGGTAAGCCCTTACTTGCCGACCTATATACACAGGGCCCTTTAGCTTCCGAGCCTGCTGTAGATTTCCCCTGATACAGGCATAACGCCAAAATCCTGTCTTGCATTTGGGAATTTTTTTCTATTATGCTCCTGGGGTGTAACTCTTGCTCCCAGTTTCTTTGGCAAGTCAAGAAACCCCGGGGACGCCCCCAAAAAAAACAACTCAGGGAAAAATCCATGGACGACTGAGGAACCTCCCGGACTGAAAACCCTTTGATAAGGCAACAACATCCCATCCTTACCACCTTTACTGCCCACCCTCTTTAACCTCTTCGGGGTCTTATTAAATTTTTCCCCAAAACCGCATTTTTGGGTGGTATCTGACGTCCCAAAATGCTTAATTTAAGGAGGGGCATAACTCTTGGGACCTTTGACAAAAAGGGGGGCCCTTTGATCAAAAGGGATTTTTTTGGATGCCAGTAGGGGGAAAATATGAACAATTCCCGGCAAAAGTTTTGAGGAGGTGTTCCCGGGGTAGGCCTCAGGATAACGTGTGGCATGTCCCCCATCACCATATTTTTGATGGCCTGGGCAGACTTCACTAAGGGCCAAACGAGGTCCATTGCGATCCTCTCAAACGTACCTCTATTATAGGTAATGGCACCAGGGGACTCCTGTAATGGGGCATGGGAGCTTTTATTTGGGCACTCGGGCGGGGACTACAGTCCCGCTTTACATCCCCATCACCCCGGCCAGAAGACTTTGGGGGATGCGCCCCTTTTTTGTCTTTTCGCTGCCCAATACCCCCTAGCAGGGCTTGTGTCCGGGGTCCAAAAATTTTCCGAAAAGGCTATGGACTACCACTGCTCCCCCACTCCCCATGGACTTTGTACACCGATAAAAAGAGCCCGGGTTTATTGCCTGTGGGGAAACACGTATTCCCCCTGGGTATTTAGGTTTCCCCCTTTATAACCTTAACATTTTCCCTACTTTTTACTAGGGGGGTCTTGGCTGAGCGGGGCCCAAAATTATCCCCCCTGAGACCTCAAGTCAGGGATAACCCCCATCCCCTTGTCCCGGGCTCACCTGCCAGAGCCTTAGGGGAAAAGTATCCCGGGTTTTTTAGGGTCACCCCTCTGCCGACCTGGATCGGGGGCAAAAGGGTTCAGGTCAATAGAGGCATGCATAACTCAGTCAGTTATTAACCCAAAAATGCAACCTTCTTGTGCCACAAGTCCCCAAAAAAGGGGAATCCCTCCCTTGGGGTTTCAGTATGCATTAGGGCCTCCCACCCCCACTTCATGGGAGGCCAGTCCACAAGAAGTCTCAATTTCACCAAGGGGTGGGGGACTCCTTGTTCCCCCCGGGTGCACGGACCCCTATCATCGTCCCGGGGACTGACGAGGGGCTACTAAGGGCATGCACCAGGGAACCAGGCTCCCAGAGTCCCGAAGAGCCCTACAGGATGTCTTGACTTTTAATGTGAATAAATTCTGGTCTCTCTAACACAGTCTCTGCTGAGCAAAAAGGCCTGGGGAAAAAGAACCTCCACTGGTGAGTCCATTCCATTTTGGCCCCCTGTAAGGGGGCAATTGGGCAATAGCCCCCGGGTTTATGACACCGCCAGCACCTTTTGCGGTCCCATCTCCTTGATTCGGGTTTGGGCCGTACTGGACCATTTGGGACCCAGTCTCTCCCCCATATCTACCTCCTGAGCCCCCTGCCTTAGGGGACTTTTTCACCCCTTACACCGGAACTTTTTACCGGGGGTTCCGGACGATTTGCTGTTCCCGGGGATGGATCGTCCAGGAGGAGCCGTCTGGAGTAAAACCTCGGTGGCCTTAAAGAGGGGGCTCGCATCCTTGGGGTTTGTTCCACCAAGCGCGATCTCGGGGGCAAGCGCGAAACAAACTTGTCCCGGACCACTTTCTCCCCCTCTGCGAGGCGAGACTCTTCTGGTTGCAGCCACTTTTTCAACCCGGTTTAAAAAAGGGGTACTCTTTAACGTGGGGGCAAGTGGTCAAGAAGGCCAATTATGCCCCCGCCTGGACCGCTTGGTGGTCACACCCAAGCGAGCCAAATCTCGCCCCTTTAATTTGACTGTCCTGGGGGTTCCGTTCCCAAGGTCAAAATATCCTTTGGGGCTCTCCCGTTAGAAAACGGCCCACAACTTCACCCAGGGGATGGGAAATTTTCCCCCTCGGCCACTCTCTCGAAGACCCTAAGAAGGCCTCAACATCATCGGGAAGCGTCATTTTCTGCATAGAGATGAACTGCCGCACGTGCGGGGGAAGAGACTTGGCTCCTCGCACACTTTGCGCCATCGCCCGGACTTTGCTCTTGGGGCGCTTGTTGATGTGCGCTGCCCGTTAAGCGAGATGGTTTTGCCTTAAAGAGGGCGTTGGTTTTCCTGGGGCCCCATGGGTTTTTCGTAACCTTCTGCTGGTTTGCGGTCACACTGGGGGTACTGTTTTGCTTGTATCAGCTGCTTGAAGCTCTCCCTCTTGGCGACTCTGACTGCTGCACAGCTGCCCTTTTTTCCAACAAAGGTTTTTAAGCCGATCCAGCACTTTTTCCCCTTGTCCCCCCTTGCAACCAAAAAGTGTGTATGTCTCTTTAAGTCTGGTGCCCACTTCCAACACCAAGTAGGGATCAGCGTCCAAGCAGGTTTCAGGGTGGTTTTCCCAGACAGGACAGTGACACACTGAGTAAAGTTCAAGTCCGGCTGTGCCTGGTTTTTTTATGTATAAACCGAAACAAAACACGGCCTTAACTTTTGGATAAAACATAAAACAAAACCTGCTCGGCTGAGCGCTAATTTTAACCCCAAAAAGTCCTAAATATCCAGGGGCCACCTGCCCGGGGAAAGCGCAAAGACCAAAAAGCATCGGTACTTACATATGGCTCCAAAACCCCCAGCACCATGACAGGCCTGCAGACTCAGGGTTTTTAGGCCTGCACCGCCTCCCTGGGGCGTGGGGGTGGCCCCCACCCCCTTTGACCCCCAAAAAGCCGACCCGGATAAAAACGGAAAAGGAACGCTTATTTTACATGTCAGTATCACTGACCAAAAAAAATGTCGGCTTCCTTCACCGGCCCAGGCCACTCGGGGACACGCCTGGCCATACCTTTCCCAAGGCCGCTTACGCATTCTTGGGGAAAATACCCTTCCCTCCCCTACTCCCCCTGTCACTGTCCCATAATTATAAATATATATTTTTTTTATTATTTTATATATAAAATATTTAATATAAATATTTACAAAAAATTTTATAATAAATTTTTATTATATATATGTGACTACAGAGGCATTATATATAATATTATAATTATTATATATATTATTAATAATAATATTTAAAAATAATACTCAGCGGGCATATAACGCTAAAGAAAGAGCTGATTACTATGTATAATTTTGTACTGTAAAATGCGACCCCCAGACTATCAATATTTTTGCAGGGCTGATTGTCCTCTGTGGGTCAGCATTATTAATATTTTTGCCCACAGATGAAATCAGTCGGGCGTTATAAAATAGGGAAACCCCCATACTATAACCCTAAATGACACAGTATACACTTTGAGTTTTTTTTTGTGTGTGTGGGTGATTCCAAACATCCAACCCCCTACATAATCCCGCCCCTGATAACCTCGCCCCCACGGGGCTGTGGAACAATTGTCTTTGGGGCCGCTTGCTATAGGATTTAGTCTAAAAATATACTGGGCCAGTCCAGCATTTTTACCTCATTTTTTTAGAAGGCAGGGCCCTTTTTGGGGGTTTTGGGGGGGGTTTGTTATCATTTGGAATACTCCCCTGGGGCCTTTTTTCCAAAAGGGAGGAGATCATGCTCTGCTTCAGAAGGGTACAGTACATGTTGGAATCCATGGTTCCCTCAATGAACTGTAGCTCCCCACAGTCGCCAGTAGTCATGCATGTCAAAAAGGATATTGGGACAGCGTTGTTAGGATGCAAAAAAGTTTAAGATAAAATCACTTAATGCATCAAACTTCCATAAAATGAGGTGGCATTGCAGCAAAAATATGTGTGGAGACACAAAATCGCTGATGTGTCAGAGGGTTTGTGTCTTCACATATTGCCGCAATGTCTCCTCATTTTAGGGATGTTTGATGCTTTAATAAATTTTTTCCACCCCTGACAATCTGTCCCATATCCTTTTTGACGTTATTTTTCATGCGCTGGAGAGGGACTTGCGCAAGTGTGAGGACACCCCTAAAACACCAGGTGAGCTGGGTCTTTTTTGTTTTCCGTGGGTTTTAAATTTACACACTCAAACCTTGACACTCCCACCCCCATTTGGCTTTAGGCAAACACACTTGTCTTTGTATTCCTATCTGGCTCTGCCACACACCTTGACACCATCTGAATCTAATAAATTTATAATGGGCTCATCAACCACAGACATGGGTTTCCCAAAAATCCATGTCCTTAGTCTGCTTGTCTTAGTAAACTGTTTTTGGGGTTTCTTTTGCAAATCTTAGAAGAGGGTTCCCTTTTGGGAATACAGCCATGCAGACCCAAATTTGGGTGCGGGGGCAGCGTATGGCTGGCACTGACAGGCTACTCCCCACATGGGTCCAGCAGTCATATTTTATTTTAAAAGACAATCACTGGATATGATAATGAGCACATGCACTTAAGTTCTTTGATGGACCATGGCAAGGCCTTTTGAGTGGAACATGTCCTTTTTAAACCACTGAGGTTTCTCACTGCTCATTCAGTTTTAGGGTTTGGAAATCTTCTTTAGCCCGGGCTATTTTTGTAGAGCAACAACTTTTTTTCGGATCCTCAGAAAGTTCTTTGCTATGATGTATCATGTTGAACTTCCAGTGACCAGTATGAGAGAGCCATAACACCACATTTAATACACCTGCTCTCCATTCACACCTGAAACCTTGTAAACTAAGATCACATTATACAAAGTAAAAAAAGGCAAATTGGGGCACAATTTGTCCATTGTCACCTAATGGTGTACTCACTTTAAATGCAAGTAGTTTAGACATTGATGGCTGTGTGTTATTTTGAGGGCACACCAAATCTGCACTGTTATACAAACTACACTGTTAGGGGTGTACTCACTTTTGTGAGATACTGTATTAGTATGGAACTGTAGTATGGAACTAGATGTGCCACAAAACATTATATGAGGTATATGCCATACATAATACATAATCTTTAGGAATTTAACCCATTTAACAAAACAAAAATCTGTGACATTTGCATTGACTTGTAGAGCCGATTGACACAGAAAAAAATTACTGACAAGCTGGGGACCTTCCAACTCAGTGGGGAGGTCAGTTGTCACAATATTAGAATTTGGAACTCAGAAAATCCATGTGTCAATATCAAGCACATGAGGGACTCACCCATGTTCTGTCTAATGAGTAAACGCAAAGTCTTCAGTCCTTCATTTTTTAGAGGGTATTGTCACTAACCACTCCTACCCGGATATGTTAAAGAAATGCTTATGCCACAAATAGAGGAAGATCTACCAAACATAGTCTGTCAGCAGGATGGTCACCACCTCATTTACATTTGGATGTGCGCCTATACCTGATTTAAACACCACTGTAACATTGGACTGACTGTGCAGGAAACAATGATTCACCAGTGTGCTGTAGACTTCCATGATCGCCACATCTAATACACTTGTGAGTTCTTTCTACATCACGGACTCTGCTGTGTCACCAATGGAAATTACTTTGAACATTTGTAGTGCTTAGATAAAACTTGGATAGATAGTATGTTTTTTCATGTTAAAAAAAAAACTTCTGTTATATTTTCCTGGTAATGAATACCAAGGCTAGGATTTTGCATTGTCCTTTTTGAATAATCCTGTATATTTGTGTGGTTTGTGGCATCTTCAATGAATGGGAGTTAATAGACAGAAAAGCGTCTATAGATCATAGGTGCCCATACATCTGAATGAGCTGACAGCTATTTTCCAGACTCCCCCATGCACATGTATGATCAGCTTGGACAAGCATGCATATGGTTTCATAGAAGAGAGTAGAGATAGCTACTGCCAGATACCACTGTCAAAATCTTAATCTTAATGTAAGGATTAAGCACTGAAATTAAAAATGCCCAATTTCACTTTTTGCCTGACAATATTTGTTGGGCAGAGCTGGGAAGCCCCCATACATTTTAGACAGTTACCTTTTATATGGCAGGCTTTATATAGTTTCCAGGGATAAATGGAGTATAGCCCATCCTCCAGAGAACAGGGAGTGGAATTAGAAATAAAGGCTTTTCTCCGTGTACTTACTGTATACTGTATAGATGAATAATAAATTACACATGCCGAAGTGGTAACAGTAACAATGGAAATATTCCGTGCAAACTGTGAAACCTACTTGTAGTGCTGCAAACATTAACATTTCTTCTTCAGTGCAATCAATTTCTCCCAAGAGGATAGCCCATCTAGCTTGTTCAAACAACTGGTTGATACGGACAGCATCATACTGAAAGTCCAAAAATTTACACAAAGTTCATTCTTAGCACAATTTTTTTAAGTAGTTATAAATATTATTTGTAAATGTTTTTTATTTTTGTAATTTCATAAACAGTGATCCTTCAATTTCCAGGGGTCTCGGGTTATTTAAAACTACTATTGTTCTTCCTGTCCAATATTTAACTTACAATATCGTCAATCAAAGTGGGCATTCACATGTAGGGGAGAAAACCCTTATAAGGGGGACATGTATGAACCTGGTGCCGACTCGCCAGTTCTATCTCTTTTTTTAATAGTGTAGAATCTGACAGTATGTATGAAAATGTCTCACAGCACTTTATAAATGTGTCCTGTTCTATGCCTAAAATAGTCTCAGCCATGCAATTTGAAACTGGTATAGATTTGTATGACGGTTTCGCGCCAAACTTTGGTGCTTTGTTGATATTGTATGACTCTGGCATGACACGCCCCCCCCCCCATCTTTGGTGCATTCAAAGATGTCATGTCTGGCACAGATGGCGGCAAGTTTTGGCATATGACAGTTCATGCATCAGATATATGAGAGTTTGGCTCAAAACACGCCAAAAAAAAGGTGCAGCCCCATTCATACATGTTGCCCTAAATTACCAAATATTTCCTAGGGAAGTTCAGGCACCATAGTCTAGCATCATAAAGTACATACAGTTTAAATACAGCATATATACGTGAGATTAGTAAATTTCATTGTGTGCTCTATATCTATCTATCTATCTATCTATCTATCTATCTATCTATCTATCTATCTATCTATCTATCTATCTATCTATCTATCTATCACATGGTAACAATTGCTGGCCACAATGATCTAACTATGTGTAACATATCACCAATGTATTCACCATATAATGAACAATTAAATATATCAATAGATACTACACAATAATAATGTTATAAGATTTAGTAATACTCTACAAAAATTTACTGAAGTGTTAATTTTAGGTTTATGGTTACAAATTTTCAAAACAATTTTTAAACTTATAACCATATACTTTCCTACCTTTGGATTCAGATCAAAGAAGCAGTAATACTTAAATCTCAGCAGAAGTAGGTCATCTTCCGGGATACCTTGTTCCATAAGAGACCTAGATGAATCCAACCATCTATAAAAGATGGAATACATAAAAGATTAAAGAAGTTTCTTACTTTCCTTGTCACAGTATTTATATTCTAAAAGACTAATCGGAAACGAGCTAGTACCATCTATAGGATGTACATCAGAGTGCCTTAAGGGATTAGGGTGCGTTCCCACGGCAGAGACCAAATACCGGTTAGATTTTTCGACCGGTATATTGTCTTTTTTTTGGCATGTAGGGGGCTTTTGTCAGGGGTTTGCAGTTTCAAGCCGCCCTCCTTCACACCCACATGTTCATGTTCTGTCCAAAAACCGGGCGGAAGAATGAACATGTTCTAAGTTTTCTTCCCCCCGGGGTGTAAAAAAAGGTCCCCCAAAAAAATCCGTGCGTTTCACTACTGCATGGATTTCATTAAATAAATGTAAAATGAAAACAGTCCTTTATAGAGGTTTTCAAATCTAAAAAACCGTCTGTAAAACCAATGAAAACCTTTCCCATGGGGACAAGCCTTTGAGTCAAAATTTTATTCATCTGCGACGCTGTTTTGGGTTTTACCCCTTAGTACAGATTAAAAAGGGGTTAGCTGGGTGAGACTTAGGTGGGGTTTCCAAAGGAGTAGTGTTTCTAGTTGGAGAAGCCCCTTTATGGTGTGGGAACTTTTACACTTTTCCGTCCACTGAAATTTAAATATATTCCAAAAGGCTAATGAGTAATGAGCAAGGACTCCTTAGTTCCTCATTTCCTTTGTCATCATATAGTGTTGATGAGCTTCCCACTGTAAATGATGTTACCCAAAACACTGGCCCCTTCTGTGACCTACTATATTTGACAGATCACCACACCAGTGTAGCCAGCGACTGGGGACCACAGTAATGTGATGCCAATTGCTGGGCTCAACAGTGATCTTACTATGATTAGTATATCACCAATGGAGCCAATGATTGGTGACTACTTTTACATAAAGCAAACCCAAATTAAATTGCGTGTAAAAACAATAGAAATTTCTGTGGACCTCAATTAGCTGCGGGGAAAAAGGGACAGTAAAAAGGTAATATTTTAGCCCCTTTTTTTTAAACATTGCAGTAGTATTTGTAGAAAAGCATTTTTAGGAAAACTCTTTTTAAATTATAGCAATGATAAAACCAAGATAAAAAGTGGTAGGGGTACTTTTATGTAATACTTCCTGTGCTCCATTTACCACTGATGAAAGAAATTGAAGGTGACCGTAGAATATAAAGACCATATTGTGTGAAGTCTGACGGACCTTTGGTCTCTCCACTGTAGTTTTATTCCCTCTCTCTCCTTCCTTCCTGACTCATTCTGTTCTTTTTATCTCCTTAATTCTTTGATCCTAATCTCTCCTTTCCTCCTTCTCTTCCTAGATGTATTTGCTTTTGATTAAACTTATTGTGTAAAGTTTTTTTCTTTTCAGTTCCTTTGTTTTTGAAACCGTAAATGGTTTCCACACAGATTGACTTGTTGCTCAACCAATTTATATTGTGCATTGCAAAGGCAGAAAACTCAAACTACTGTTCTCAAGTTCTTTAATAAGTTTTGTGTATTGATTACTTCTGGATAATTTTCCCTTAATGTGTGATGTCCTTTCTTCTCAACCTTTTTACTGTATGTTCACTTAAAGGGAATGTGTCATCAGAAAAAGATTATTTTTAACTCTTTTTAATGTTAACCTTTTTTTAAAAAATTTTGGTTGTGTGTGTTTTTTAAAATTTTCTATATTACTATCAATATTTTTGTAAAAATCCAGAAATTCTGCAGTTTTCACTTTGCTCTGTAGACCTAACAATAGTTGACATTTCTGTAGAGAAAATTCTTCAGCAGTCTGCTCATTTTCACCCACAGCAGGGTTCCCACTAAAAAAGTGACCCCCAATGTGAATAGTTAACACAGAATCCACCGTCCAAATGGGGAGAGGGGTTACAGCTTCACCTTTCTTTTCCCCCTACTTTAGTGATTTTTTCCCGGGTTAAACAGGCTTCCCTAGAAAACCTCCTTTTAAGGCTTTAATATCCTTTTGCTGAAAATAAAGCATCTCTCTAAAATGTTAAAAGCAGCCCCAGGAAATTTTGGGGCCCGGCCCCATAATCTATGAAAGAAAAAAATTTAAATTTAAAAAATCTGCGGCGTTTTTAAATAAAAATGCTAAAAAGAAATGAAAATGTATGAAACCGTATTACTCAAGTATAACCCAACCCGAGTTTTTAAGGGGACCGAGGCCCCTTTTTTTGCCAAAAAAAAAGGGGGAAAGCTTATTGACTCGTTTTTAAAAGGCCTGGGGTGGAAAATGCAGCTGCTATTTGGAAAATTTTCCCAAAAAAATAAAAATGGATCCCAAATTTAAAATTACATAGGTAGTTTAATGCCCCCCCATAATTTAGATATAGGCAGGTATAGGCAGTTTTTGTCCCCCCTTAATTTGATATGGGCCCAGGCAGGGCCCCCTTTCAGAAAATTTCGGGGCCCCAAAACAGCTAAAGTATGGGGCCCCCCCTCTACCAACTTTGCCCCCTATAAAAACCCCCCCCCCCTCCCAAGTCCACCAAAAAAAAAAAAATTGCTTTTTGCACCTTTTTTTTTTGGATTAGTTCTCGTTTTTTTTTTAAACGTACAGTTTTTCTTTATTGTGCGAGTCGGGTTTTTTTTTTAAAAAGACCCAAAGGAATACGCCAAATGATCCTGAAATTTTCACCACTATAATGTTACTAAAAAAAAACCCATTTCCCCCCAGCCAAATACAATAACAAAAAACCCAAAAAACCTTTTTAATTCCACCCCCATTTCCCAAATATCTCCACCTAGAGAGAAAAAAATTAAAAACCACTGTTTTGTTTTTTAAATATAAGCCTTTTACACCAGACCAAAAATACCCCCATACAGTGCCCCATATAGGGGTAGATAAATGCAACAGTGCAGTTACGCTTGTGACTTCACAGGTGAAACCCTGTGTTGAGTTGTTCCGTTTCGTTTTTTCTCCACCCATCCAGACCGCCTTTGGCGTTTTTCCCCCGGGGCCCCCACTCGCCCCTGCAGAATTTACACAAACCCCTGGGGTTTCCCTCACTTTTTTATAAAATCCTCCCACTTATGTCTTCCCCATGTTAAAAAACCCCCCATCCATAGTGCCCAAAAAGGTAAAAATTTACCCCCTTAGGCCCTGGTTATTTTGGTGTATAAAAACCCCCTTAAGTAGTTAGTTATATGGGCCCCCTTTCCCCGTAGGAAAGGTGTGGGCTCCCGAAGTTTAGATAGGAAAGCTAGTGGGCTCCTGGAAAATTTGATAGGAGAAGTGGGCTCCTCGTAAATGAGGGTTAGTTTGGGGGCCCCCCCCGTTGATAGAAGGTAGTAGCGGGCTCCCCGTAGATAGATGGGGACTATTTTCCCCCGTGGGTTTGATAGGTAGCTAGTGGGCTCCCCTTTGATAGATAGGTAGTTTGGGGGCCCCCGAAAAATTTAGGTAGCTAGTGGGTTCCCAAAGTTTAGATTGGTAGCTTTTTTTCCCCCGTTAAAATAGATAGGTAGTTTTTTTAGGGGCCCCCCCTTTAAAAATAGTAGGTAGCTAGGGGGGCCCCCAAATAGATAGATAGGTAGCTGGGCGGGCTCCCCGTAGTTTGATGGGTTTGTAGGGGGCTCCCCGTGTTAGGTAGCTGGGGGGGGCCCCCCCCGTAGATAGATAGGTAGTAGTTTCCCCGTGTTTGATGGGTTTAGTTTGGGGCCCCCCCGTAGTTAGATAGGTAGAGCGGGCTCCCCGTAGATAGATAGGTAGTAGCGGGCTCCCCGTAGTTGATAGGTAGCAAAAAGCGGGGCTCCCGTAGATAGATAGATAGCTAGCGGGCTCCCCGTAGTTTATATAGGTAGCTAGTGGGCCCCGTAGATGTTGGTAGTAGGGGGGCTCCCGTAAAAAAGTTAGGTAGCTAGCGGGCCCCCCCCGTAGTTAGATAAGAAGCTAGTGGGCCCCCCGTAAATAGATAGGTAGCTGTGGGTCCCCGTAGATAGAGGGGGTATTAGCGGGCTCCCCGTAATAGTTAGGTAGCTAGCGGGCCCCCCGAAAGATAGATAGGTAGTTTGGGGGCCCCCCGAAAATAGTTAGGTAGCTGGGCGGGGTCCCCGTACATAGGTAGCTAGCGGGCTCCCCGTGGGATAGTTAGGTAGCTAGGGGGCCCTCCCGTGAAAAGATGGGGTGTAGCGGGCTCCCCGAAAGTTAGATGGGAAAGCTAGTGGGCTCCCCGTAGATAGTTGGGTAGCTACGGGCCCCCCGTAGATAGATGGGTTTGTTGGGGGTCCCCGTAGTTTGATGGTTTAGTAGGGGGCCCCCCCGTAGTTTGGTTAGGTAGTAGTGGGCCCCCCGTAGAAGTTAGGTAGCTGTGGGCCCCCTTTGATAGATAGGTAGTATGGGCCCCCGTTTTTTAGGTAGCTAGGGGCTCCCTGTAGATAAAGTAGCAGGTAGGTGGGTAGGGGCCCCAACCCATTGGTAGATAGCCGGGGTGGGTTTGGTAGTGGGAGAACTTGGGGGGGGCCCCCCCCCCCACCCCGTGGGGCCCCCTGCTCAAGTCTCCCCTACCCTTGTGGAGATTCCCTAAAGGGCCCCCCCCTATGTGAAGCTATTGGGGGGCTCTCTTTGAGCGGGGCGGGGCCCTATTTTTAAAGGGGCATTGCGGGGCCTCGGGAGATTAAGGGAGTCCCCCCTCAGCCGTTTGGGCCCTTGTAAAAGGCTTTCTCTCCCCAATCTTGTGGGGCCTTGATCAATCCCCCCCAGCTTGTGGGGGCCCCCTCTCCCCCGCCTCATGGGCCCCCAAAGGGGTGGGGGGGGGGGGTTTTTCTAGGGGCCCCACCACTGAGAGGGGGGGGGGGCCTTTTTCTGGGGGGCCCCACAGCGCTGAAAGAGGGGGGGGGGCTTTTCCGGGGCCCACAGGCTGAAGAGAGGGCGGGGGCTTTTTTTGGGGGCCCACAGCGCTGAAGGAGGGGGGGGGGTTTTCCGGGGGCCCAAACAGTCCCTGAGGAGGGGGGGTTTTTTTCTAGGGGCCCCAAAAGCGCTGAAGGGGAGGGTGGGGGGGCTTTCCAGGGGCCCACATTTGCTGAAGGAGGGGGGGGCTTTTCCAGGGGCCCCACAGCGCTGAAAAAGGGGGGGGGGCTTTTCCGGGGGGCCCCACAGCCCTAAAGAGAGGGGGGGGCTTTTTGGGGGGCCCCCAAACAGCACTGAAGAGGGGGGGGTTTTTGAGGGGGGTTTCCCCAACAGCGCTGTAAAGAGGGGGGGGGGGCGCTTTGAGTGGGGCCCAACAGCGCGAAAAAGGGGGGGGGGGGGGGGTTTTGAGTGGGCTCGCCCCAATGTGAGGGGTCTGTGCTCTGTTCGGGTCCTAGCTGCGCGCGCTCGGTAGGGGTACTTGCTTAGCCTAGGCAATTTCAGTTAACTTACTCCTACCCCGTGCTGGGAAAAGGCGCGGGCCCCCTCCCCCATCTGCCGGCCGCACCCCAGAGCTCCGGCCACAGGGCAGGGGATCTTTTAATTTGATCGTCCCCCCGCCCGCAGGGGAAAGGTGACCCCTGTGGGCGGGCCCTTGGGGGATGCGGCGGGGTTTCAGGGGAGGGGGGCCCCCGGCTGCTCTTGTCACAGAAAGGGGTAGGAGAGAAATTTTAAATTTTAAAAATTTCCCTTTGGCTATGTTTGTTAAAAATTATGGCGGCGGAGCAGGAAAGAGAAGGCCCGGCCCCCTTAAAATTGTGTGCGAGCCTTCAATCAAACCCCCCTTTTATTTTAAAAGTATAAACAGCGGACAGGGTTTGTGAAAAAACAGGTGATTCCCCTATTCTCTTACCTTTGCGGGAAAAAGAAGGGGGCGTTAAATGCGGCGGGCGGGCCACCCCTTGCTTCACAGGCCGGGGGCCCCAATTCCCCTTTTTACTGCCTTTTCCCCCTAATGGGGGGCCCTGAAAGGCAGGTATAGGCGTTTTAATCCCCCCCTTAGCCAGATATAGGCGGGTTATGGCAGTTTTTTGTCCCCCATGGGCGGTTATAGGCTTGTATAGGCATTTTAAAATTCCTCCATGGGCAGGTTTTGGTGGTATGGGCATTTTAAAGGTCCCCATTAGGCAGGTTATAGGCGGTTTATGGGCAGTAATGCCCTCATAGGAAGGTTATGGGCCCGGTAATTGCCCCCATAGGGGGGGTTTTAGGCAGGTTTGGTTTCATAGGCGGGGGGTATAGGAGGTATAGGTCCTCTTTAGGCAGGGTTTTAAAAGGCAGTTCTAGCCCGGGTTTTGTTCCTCATAAAACGGGGGAATAGGCATTTTTTAGGTCCCCCCTGGGCGGGGGTTTTTTAGCAGGTATATCCCCCAAAAGGGACAGGTTATGGCGGGGGGTATATCCCCCAAATTGGCGGGGCTTTTGGAGGTTTAAGTCCCCCTAGTCGGGTTATGGGGAAAAGGTTTATTTCCCCTCATAGGGGGGGTATAGGTATTTATAGGTCCCCTAGGAAATGTTCTGGGGCCGTTTCGGGAGGTTTTGGGCGGGGTTTTTTAAAAACAAAAATAAAACTCTTACCTGATTGTTTCCCCGGGGCCCCTCCATTCTTTCTCGGAACAGAGGTGTGATGTTTTCGGCTGGCAGGGGGGGCCACACGCTCCCGGGCCCCGGGGAAAAATTTGGGAAAGGGCCACGAGTTGGGGCCCCCGGGAGTCCACTTCGGAGAAGGGGGAGAACTCGCTCTTTGTACAGGGGATTTTTTTCCCCCCTGTATCGCTCCGAAGGGGTTGCTTTTACAGGGGAAAATCGCCGAAAAGGCCCCGGGCCAGGGCCCAATTTCCCGGATGCTGTCGGCTGACTCGGCTTTCAGTCATATGCGCTAATGAGGATTTTGCTTATAGCTGAAGCGTTGTCAGATTGGGCCAAGCAGGGGCCCGGCCCCGGGGACAGTGACTCGGTATAAGTGGGCTGGTTTTTTTAAGCCATTTTTTGTGCTGAAAATTTGGGCTTATACTGGTATTTACGGTATCTTGTTTTAATTGTAGAAAAAAAATGGCAATAGTTTTCCCTTTTAAGGCTAGGTTCAACGGGGTTTTTTGCGGGGGAAAATTACCCCCCGCAATTACCCGGGGGGGGGTAATTGGGGGGTGGAGGGGGGGGGGGGGAAGGGGGGGGGGGGGGGGGGGGGGGGGAAGGGGGGGGGGGGGGGGGGGGGGGGGGGGACCGGGGGGGGGGAGGGGGGGGGGAAAGGGGGGGGGGGGGATTGGGGGGGGGGGGGGGGGGCCCATTGGGGGGGGGAACGGGGGGGGGGGAATTTAACTTAAGGGGGGGGCGGGGGGGGGAAATTTGCCCCCCATTTTTTCCCCCTTTTTTAGTAATTCAAGGGTAAATTTTATCTCCCCCCCCGGGGGTTTCCCCGGGGGGGGGAGAGGGGGTTAATCCATAGTTCTCTATGTAAAACTGGGGAATTCCGGGTTAATTTGAAGGGGAGTTTTGGGCCCCCGTAATTTGCGCATTTCGGCGGGTAATTACGGCCGGGAAATACGCACACTTAGCCGTTTTTGAACATAGTTAAAGGGAATCGGTCACCAATTTTTTTTTTTCCCTTTTTAAATTTCCCAAACCCTGATCATATTTTTTTTCTTAGGTTTTTTTTTTTCTGATTGTAGATTTTTTTTTTGGGTTAATCTTTTTTATGATTTTTGGGGCAGCATTTTTGCCTCCCAGTCAGAGAGATACTTTACGCAGCTTAATGCAAATAGGACCCTTTAAAAAGGGGGTTGTCTCCCTTCTTTTTGATTCTTGTTACCTCAGCCCCTGTTTTTTTTGGTTTCCTTTAAATTTCAGAGGCGTGTTTACTGGCTTTTCCCTTGGGCCCTGCATAAAAGCCGGTCTGTAGTTTTGCAACCAGGGCGGGGCCCCTTTCGGAAAAGATCAAAAAGGTCTGAAAGCTTAGTGATTGAGGGTGATGCACCCCATAAAAGAGGGGTTTTTCTAGGAAATGGGGTAGGCCCCTGTTAATGGAACATATTGCAAAGGGGACTTGTTTTTGAAAGATCTTTTAAATGAAAGCAATCCTTGTAGTGAGAAAACCCCCTTTAAGATGACTCAGCCCCCATGACTTCTATTTGAGAGTTTTTTTGTTCACTTGTGCCTGGGAAAAAGGGCCCGGGTGCGAATGGGGGGGAAAGGGGGGGTAAAACTTTTGGCTATTTTCCAAATTGTGACTGGTGGACCCTATTTTTATCTAAACCCTTTTTGGGGTGTCTCTTTGCAGTCTAATCTGAAAAATGAACAAAAATACTGGAAAAACTTTTTTTACAGAACAGGAAAATGTCAGACTGTTATTTGGCTGGTGGCCCAAAATGAAAACTGAGGATTAAGAAATTTTTAAAAAATATTAAAATGATTTGGAAAATTTTAAAAAAAAAAAATTAAACCCAAAATTTTCCCAAAAAGTGTGTTTCACAAAAAAAAACGTGAGGGTTTAAACAAGAAGTTTTTTTTATGTTTTTTTCTCTTTAAGACCTTAAAGTTATGTGAAAAAAAACCCAAAATCAAAAATGTGTAATCCCTCAAAACATTAAGAGAAAATTAAAGATTATGTTTTAAATTTCCAAATGTTAAGTCTTGGCCCTTTATCAAACAATTGGGCGGGTGTTCATTTGATAAGGTTTTTTGGGGGGATATTTGGGTAAGAGAAGTTTTTGCAGTTTTTGGGCTGTAGGGGGGTTTAGTGAAAAAAAGTGTTTGTGGAGGGGTGGTGTACCATTAACAGGGTCGTACATGGGTGTCATGGTCTTGCTGTATAAACCAGGACTACCTGCAAAATGACACAGTTCTCAACAGATATACATATTACAAATATTTATATATTTATTTAGTCAAAGCCAGTTGTAGATCCCAAAGAAAAGAAACATAAAGAGAAGACTTCTTTATTTATCCACTTTTGGTTTTGGTTAAAATGCACTATATGTTCAAGGCCTAAAAGGGAACCTGTCAAATTGAAAATGCTATCAGTTATCCTGGTAGTTTGTTATAGAGCAGAAAGAGCCAAGTAGAATGATACAGTTGAAATTAGAAGTTTACATACACTATATAAAAAGACATATTTTAATCACTATCTGACATGGAAAAAAAATTTAAAAATCTTATCTTCCCTTTGACAAATTAAAAATATGGATCCCTCGAAGAGTTGTATCTAAAATCAAATCTGACTGCACTTTCCTATACAGTGGACCTAAAAAGTATATATGTTGCATGGTATCTATTTTTTCACATTCTGGCCAACATGTAGCACTGTATGGCTACCACATCAGCATACATGTAACAGACTTGTACAAGCTTCATATTTCCAAATGGTTGGACACTATCTCCTACTATCACAGGTGAAACTTGGACTTTTTTAACCTCAGAGGAGGCATGATAACAAGTGCAGCGGCACTAACTACTAGCAGCCAGTACTATATATGATTGCACATTAAATATGTGGCTAAGTTTAATAAATTTGGAAATATGAAGATTGTACAAGTCTGTTACGAGTATGCTGATACTGAGAGTTGAAGGAAGCTTTTTCCGCTGAGGCTTGTCTTATAAGTTACAATATCACCACAATGGATATATTGCATTGCATGGCTATACAGCAGCATATATTAAAGACATATGTCAGAGATATAGATCAGGGAATTATTCCGACATATACCTTTGACATTTAGATGTCAACACAGCCTTAGTGTATAATACAGTGCAATACAGTATTCTATTGCAGGACATAGACATTTTTTTATTTATAAGGTCGATTTAATTAGAAACAGTTCATTATCTCTACCTAATGATCCAGAAGTACTTTTTGGACTCTCCAGGTTTATAACTTCTTCCAGCACCGTTTCCTTGACATCTTTTTTCTTTTTCTTCCTCACAGAATCTTCCAAAGGTTTTAACAAAGAAAGTTCTTCAGGTCTTCTAATATCTAAGAGCATAAAATCAGTTTAATTAACTCAACAGCACTCAACATCACTTGTAGAGATGACCATGTACACAAAGGGAGACATGTATGAATGGGATTTTCACCCTTTTCTGGCGTAAAATGCACCAAAGTGAGCCGGCTACAACGTGTCATGTGCCTAACAAATGTGTTAGGCGCATTGTTCATAAGACTCGACACTTTCTAATGCTCCGAACATGAGGGGGCATTATGGGGGCGTGTCACACCACACGTAATATTAGACACATATATGAATGTGGTTCGGCAAAACTAGGCTCATTTCTGTTCAAACAGGCAGACCTATCTCAATGTGGTCTGCCTGAGCCTGAGGAGTCGAAGTGGAGCTAAATTTGCTGTTAGGGAAATAATAAAATAATAATAATAAATAAATAATAAACAGTAATTTCTGATAATTATCAAACTATACAAAATTAAATTATTTTATTTAAATCAAAATGTTATTATATAAAATTAATATAAAAATATCTCCTATAAAATATATTTAAATTTAATATAATCTAAAACTAATTTGTTACATTAAATAACCCACTGAAGTTGTTGTTCAGATTTTTAAATTTTTACTACATTCAATTTTAAATTTATCTTTGCTGCTCTCACCCTTTATCCTACATACAGCAAGAGCAAGCACAGCACAGGTCTTGCTGGGACCTGTGGTGCACCAAGCAAGATCAGTACCATAGTTTCTATTCACTGACATGCTATTCTTTATATATAATTTTATATATATTTATATATATATTTTAAT